>JADLZN010007831.1:0-120620 GCA_018155175.1 Sinocyclocheilus anophthalmus
GATTTTTGTACCTTTGGTGTTTGCTGTGTAATGAAATTGCATATAATTGGCAGCACATTACTTAATCTTAAGGTGTTTAAGCCCTTTGCTGAATACTTTTCTGCTCGTTGACTGCTTACTTATGCTAGGTAACTTTTGATTGATCAAATGCACTATTAACCATATGTGACACCCATCTTAACCTGCTGCTTTGCCCTTTTGAGGTTCTAATATGATTTGTATTGTATAAGAATAAAAGCTATATTTGTATTTATTAAGGTTGTGTGCTTGAGTCTCATTGGCTATTGATGCCCAAATAATTTATCTTGTCCAGGCAGGAACCTGTTTTGGTCTCCTTTTACTCCTTTGATTTTTATTGGAGTGTTACAACTTGGCTAAATGTTTGTATGGGCTTGTTTGCGTGTGTTTGCATGAGGTCGTAAGTGCAAAGCCCTGCGTAATTTTATCAAGCTGATAAAAATCACAAATCTAACCCCAGGGGTTATTTATATTACAAATATATGCCCACAGTAAACTAAAAGTGAAACAACAGTACAACCCCTCAGTCCCACACAGTGGAAATGTCCATCCACTGACTGCACTGTCACCACAGTTGCCGAGGGGTGATACCCTGACGTGACATTTGTGTGTGCAGTGTGACCTTATAATATACTGTATCTCTTTTTATAGAGTCAGATGGTAGCATTATGCTAAGCTAACAACACAGCACTGATAAACTTAAAAATACAAAGGAAATATTGGGTAAAATTGTATTTTTGTTACTTACACTGAGCTATTTCAGCAAAATCTTTTTAGTGACTAAAATATATTTATAGTCAAAAATGTTTGTGACTCATTCAGCACCTTACACTCTAAAAAATGCTGGGTTGTTTCAACCCAACTTTGGGTCAAATTTGGACTAACCCAAATTTTGGGTTAAAAATGTAATTTAAAAATTTAACCCAATGGTTGGGTTAGTCCATATTGGACCCAAAGTTGGGTTGAAACAACCCAACATTTCTTAGAGTGTCGAATTTTTTAATAAGCATGGCGCAATGCATTCTTGGATTACCTAATTCACATAGAACAGATGTGATGTCACCTACTTGAAAAAAAATTGATTTTGATACACAATACATTGTAATAGAGTTTAATGTCAATGTTTAATATTAACATTAATATTTATTAAAGGGATAGTTCACCCAACAAATGAAAATTCTGTCATTAATTACTCACCCTCATGTTGTTCCAAACCCATAGGACCTTCATATATCTTCATAACACAAATTAAGATATTTTTAATAGATTCTGAGAGCTCTTTGACCCTCCATAGACAGCAACGCAACAGACACGTTCAAGCCCCAGAAAGGTAGTAAGGCATGTACAAATAGTCAATTGCCACAGTTGCTTAAACCTTAAAGGGGTCATATGATGCTATTTACATTTTTCCTTTCTCTTTGGAATGTTACAAACTCTTGGTGCATAAAGAAGATCTGTAAAGTTGCAAAGACTAAAGTCTAAATACCAAAGAGATATTCTTTATAAAAGTTAAGAGTCAACCACGCCTACCTAAAATGGCTGGTTCTAACACACCCAACATGTTAGTGTATACGTGTGGAAGATTTGCCATATGACGTCCCAATGTTCACGCAAAGAAAGAAGGCGTAATTTTTATTCTCGCTGTAGTTTTGTTGCCGCTGCCGCCATGTCGTGAAGGCGCTGTTTGTTTTTCTTTGTGAAAGCGAAACTACTTTTTTTGGTCTTCTAAAAGAGGACGATATCCGCTTTGTCTTGCCTGGAGCTGATCTGTGCTGGTCGATGAGGAAATACATCAACTTCGCGATGTGGTTTGCCGGATCAGCTTTCACCCAAAACCCGTGAACGAAGCGGAGTCCAGCCCGGGGTCAACACATGTATTGCAGCAAGCCCGCCGGACGCTTCTTCGTCGAATCTGCCGGCCGCGCCGTTCTCAAGCCGCCGCCTCTGCTCACTCTAACCCGGCCTAGCATACTAGAGGAAACAGCTCACTCTAGCCCACCCGCCTCCGCTCACTCAAGTCCGCCGTGTGTGACGCTGTGTGTTTTTCATTGTGAAAGAGAAACTACTTTGTTGGCCTTCCAAAAAAGGACACGACTAGAAATCAGTGGTTACGTTGTATTTACAGCACTGTTCCAGAACAGTTTAACCCAACTATTCAGATGTGTCCAGCGCATTTTATGGGGGGGGGGAGTATGGTTCCTGAACCTGATTTGAGTAGATAAATGGACGGCTGTTCTTATCACAGCTGTAAGTACGTTTTCATATTTAAAGTATTTGTCACTGATGATTCAAATGCGAGGTTTGAGCAGTGTAGAGTAGCTCTTGTTGTTTGTTGTTTCTCCGATCATAAATGCAGACATGTTTTTATGTTTACATGGCGCGATGCAATGGAACGTGTAAAAAGACAGTATAGTCATTATAATCCGTAATTATGTCCCACTGGATGCAACAAACGCCTCGTTTACAATGGGTTTTAATGTTTATGTCTCGTAGCTCCGGCCGGACAGGGCATATGGTAAGGGGCATAACATTTCCGTCACAAGCTTGAGGTATTCAGCCAATCACAACGCACTGAATAGCTGGCCAATCAGAGAGCACCTCGCTTTTTCAGACCGATGAGCCTTGTAAAAATCGACGCGTTCCAGAAAGGCGGGGCATAGAGGAGAAACAGTAATGTACAGTATGTGGAAAAAAATTTGTTTTTTTGAACTTAAACCGCATAAACACATTTCAGTACACCAAATACACAAAATAATGTTATTTTTAGCCTATTTTCAGCGGTTATGGATGACAGAAGCACTCAACATGCAAAATCAGTTCACAAACTCCTTAACATTTCAAAACGTACAAACAGCAAAACTCTGCGGCAAGTTGTAAATATTTTGCAGTATATTTTATTGTTTGTTTGTTTGTTTGTGTGTACACATTAGCAGTCAAATGTTTGGAAAAAATCATTTTTTAAATGTATTTGAAATAAGTATCTTGAAAGCTGTTTTTTTTATTTAATAAAATGTAATAAAAACATTTTTGTTGTTTAATATTATTACTGTTTAAAATAACCGATTTTTATTTGAGTTATTTTAAAATGTAATTTATTATGTGATGAAATGCTTAATTCACAGTATTATTGTCTATTATTGGCGCTCGTGTTTTACATCTTACGTTTTGTGAACTGGCACTTTTTTTTTAGGATTCAGTGTTTGATAGAAAATCTGATCGGTGTAACATTTAAATGTCTTTATGCCAAATATTGGTCAATTAAAACGAATTCTTTCTGGATAAAAGTGTTTAATTTATGATTATAATTTTGTGTTTTATCTACCCCAACTTCAATGGTAGGTCCATTACAGTTTCACCAAAAATATTAAGCAGCGCCATTAATTAGAAGAAATCACAATATATAGATGATATGATCGGCTATCAGAATGATTTCTGAAGGATCATGTCACACTGAAGATTGAAGTAATGGCTGTTAAAAATTCAGCTTTGACATAACAGGAATAAATTACATTTTAAATATATTAAAATTAGACATGGTTATGAATTTTTTGTTATAATATTACTGAGTTTTGCTATATATTGATCAAATAATGAATCCTTAGTGCAGCGTTGTTAAAGACATATTTCCAAAAAAAAAAAAAAAAAAGCCTAATTATTAATAATAACGGCTGGTTTTTGCAAAAACATTTGGAAGCTAGTGCCAGAGAAATCACACTTTTCGCCTTTAATAATGAGTTATATTTGTTGTTTGATCACTATAGAAAGAAATAAACATGTTGGAAGCATTTATTAGTCATGGTCTTTTCTCATTTCCCTGGACCAAAATGAAAATGAGATAAAATGCAATTTGCACACCAAACCTCATTACATTTTGGGTGGCAAATATCTAATTTCAAGGGTATCCTTCCTTTTCTCCCCTGAACATGCTTGTACAAATTAATGTTATCTATTTTTGATTGTTTTGTAACTACCGTTCCCAGGATCCATTCCTTGGGGGGATTGAAATAGGCGCAGGACCACAGCCAGAATCCCAGATAAGGAATTTTCTGTGCCGGTAGCCATCGGTGTTCAATTTCTGCAAGAAGAAACAGTAATCAAATTCTTATCAAACAGACTCCAGGGAAAAAAAAGACACCGGAAATCACTGGCAGGGAAAATGAGATAGATGTGGCACCATTTGTCACATTACATCTGAGGTGGTAAAAGGTGAGATGGCTTGTGTTATTTTATCATTTCCCTACTTACAGCACTGAGTGCCAAGATACTGAGCCAAACTACATAACCACCACATTAACAGCTGCTTATATAACCATTTGACTCTTCATCACAGGGTTATTTGACTCAAAAATGAATGCTTTTATCATTTATTCATCCTCATGTCAATACAAACCCCTATGACTGACTTTCCTGCATGGACCGAAGGAGATATTTAGCAGAAATGTTAACGCAGCTCTTTTTCCATTCAGTGAAAGTAAACGGTGACCAAAAAAGTGCGGTGCAGCTTTTGCACTGTATTGCAAATCTTGAAATGGGATTCAAGTACTGTGGTTTTAAGAGGTTTATCTTCTATTTATTTATTTATTCATATGTACATACAGTATATACATTTGGGTAATTGGGGTTTTAATACTTGTATAGATAATTAAGAATTAATTATTTAATGAGGACTGTTTATATTTTATTTAGCCTTCTTCGTATTAATAGGATGTGTGTGCAGACAGAATTAATTGAGAATAATTTAATGAGGGTTATTTATTTAGATTTATAATTATTACAGTTGATTAAGCCCATTTTTATTCATACGATAATTTAATAAGGTGCTATTTATTTAATTATTGTATATCTGTATTGCATATTTATACATTAAGATAATTGTGATTTTAACACTTGTATAGAAAATTAAGATTTTAGAACAATTTGAGAGATATTTATATGTTATATACATTTATTTACATTTACATAATGCCATATTATATAATGCTATTTTTATTTAAGAGTTTATTTTATTTCCAGTTTTTATATATTTATGTAACTAGGGTGTTTTAATAAGGGTTATTCATTCTTTCTTTCATAACACTTATATACCTAATTTGTACCTAAAACTTTTTTCATGCTTAGAATAATCATGAAATCAAGATCACATAGGCTATTACTTAAGACCTTTTTGTATTACTATTATTATTAATTCTAGGATAATTTAATGAAGGCTATTTATGTTTTATTGACATTTATGTTTATTTGTTTTTTTGATACTTGAGATTATCAATACTTGTATATGCAATTGCTTAGGACCTTAATTTTTGCTTAAACGTTGTGTTTTAATACTTTTATAGGCAACTTATTACTTTTTTCATTTTTAGAATAATTTAGTAGGGTTTATGCAGTTATTAATGTATTAACATGATGTTTATATAAGCCGAATTCATTGAGATCATGTTTTTCATTCCTGGAATAATTAAATTGAACGCAAACTCATATAGAACATCAGAATCAGGCTTTGTGCTAGAAATTAATATCACAACACGGTGATGAAAGCGTGTTATTCCGGCAGACTGATGAAAAAGCCCTGGTGCTGCAGGAGAGCTGAGCTGAGTGATTGTTCTGTCCATCTGTCAGTGGGGGAGGCTCTTCTAGCAGGCTTTATCTGGTTTTCATCAGGGCTGTCCAGCACCAATCCACGTTTGCTCTGACCCGCGCCGAAAAAAGCTGATTCGCGGCTCTCAGATAAACCCCTCTCTGTCTTTAGCCAAACAAGAGCTCCCTTTCTGACAGCCCAGATTAAGTTAACGCGACACCCGAGCCTGAATCCAGGAAAGTAGGTCTCTGTGTTTAAGGTGTCCCTTGTTTCATCAGGCAGAGCGGACGGAGAGGAACCTCCACTGAGAGGTAATGAGTACTGGCTGTTTATCAATAACCTGAAGAGGGTTAGGTGGCAGAACGGATAAAGGTGATTACCTCTTCAATACAACACCGGATGTTTGTCTCTCCTCACCACACCGGAGAAGTGGAAATAAAAAACCACATCCTTGACCCCTGGTGCACTTTGTGTCTCTCAATTACCAGATCAAGAGCGTAAATAAGAGAAAATGAAACCCATCGTACTGCAGCAAGCAGCGTGTAGGTGTTTAATGGCAGATTCCTCACATCAGTGAGCCATTACGTTTGCTCATTAAAGTTTTTCTCATTTGAAAGTGCCGGATGCATTATGGGCATCCTGGACAAACCGATTAGCTGTTGCATGCTAATACAGAAGATGTGTTAAAGGGATAGTTCACCCAAAAAAAATTACCCATGATTTACTCATCCTCAAACCACATAAAATGTGTATATGACTTTCTTCTTTCAGACAAATACAAAGTTATATTAAAAAGTTATATTCGAAATCTTGTGCTCTACCATGCCTTATATGGCAGTTGAATGGTTTGCCGCGACTTTGAAGCCCACAAAAAAAAGAAGTGTATCCATCCATCATAAAAAGTGTTCCACGAAGCGATGCGTTTTTGTAAAAAAAAATTAAAAAATACATATTTAAAATGTTATAATTCATAATCACTAGCTTTCGCTTACTGCCGTACATGTGTTTTTAGGCTATTCTATTAACACTCATAATGTACTACCTGCACATAATGTAATAATTATTACATTATTATTGTAATAAAATGGTCATAATGTAATAATTTTCTCAAAACATAATACAAACTTGAGCTCTAATGTAATAACAATTATTACATTGTGTGAAATTTATTACATTATAAACTCACCAAAATATTGTCAAAATATTCGCATCTGCATTCGCAAAGAACACATCAATGAAAGGAGAAAAAAACAACTAAATATATATATATATATGAATTATAAATGAGTATAATCACTGTAGTTATAATAAGAAGACTTGTTAAATATAATTCTATTAAAACAGCTACAGTAATAGTATAGTGAAGAATATACACAAACAAATGATTCTAAAAGGAAATGTATATCTCTTTTTATAATTTTTATTCTTTTTAGGTAGACTGCCCGCTCCCGTTCAAATTACACCAAAGTTACCAGCCCGATCTAACGGCAATTCGTACTGTTTTACGAGTGGCTAATTCGTACTAATACTACGTCCTCACTCGTACGAATTCGTACGATTTTTGCTAAATTGTACATATTTTATGAGTTCCCCAATTCGTAAGAATTCATACGAGTTAACTACTCTTAACCTCGCCCCTAAACCTACTCGTCACTAGGGTCTAAACAAGTCTTACAAAATCGTACTAGTGAGGTTGTACGAATTCATACGAATCAGCCACCTCGTAAAATATGTACGAATTGCCATGAGATGGGGTTGGTTTTGCCCCGCCGCTACCACGATTTATTCCGGAATTAAATCCCGCATCGCAAGAAATCTGGTCAGGTCCCGAGGTTCCCACGGGAGAGCCGCAGGAATGCAGACCTCTAACCTAAACTGCTTAATTCCAGTAAGGTTTAATCTTGAAATATTACTAAAAACATAAGAGCTATTCTTATGTTTACTTTAACATAATGGTGAACCATGAGCTGAAGGTGGACATTTTTAAGCCTTTTACTTGCTAAAAAAAAAGTTTAAACTATCAAACAGATGACAGAAGGCATGTAGTAGATTATGTACAACAGGTTTTTAGCAGAAATATTTTGCTCATTTAGACTCTACCAATAAAAAATAGTGCAAATATCTGGGGAAGGGAAATAAAACCGTAACAGGAGGGAACTTTGTTGTAGCCAGCGTTCAGGGAGGGCAACACACTGGGGGAGGGTAGATGTTCAGGGACAATAACAGCCACAAAACGTAATAAAATACCGCAAAGTTGAAAGGTCTAAAGTTAAAATTCTATAGTACAATAAAAATGTTCTTCACGGCTTATCGCAGAGTTTGTAGACTGGGGTGGAGAACAAAAATAATACGCGTCCAACCAGTATCCCTGATTGACACTACATTTTATTCCTATACAACAGGTGAAACTTTTTTTATTTGGTTGTTACTGTTCAGTATTTTCTGATTTATGAGTGAATACAGAAATCCCCAAAATCGCTCTAACACCTTTAATATTCACATAATGAACAACCTGTTTTTGTCCAGGGTTTCTGGAAAATTATGCAAATATGCAAATTTAATTAATAAACCATTTTGCATATTGAACGTGCTTGAATACAAAATACTTGTCTTAATTACTGTGATTAATCAACGGTAAATATGGCACATTTGTAACCCCGGTTTTTTAACCTGTGATGGCTTAAATGAGAGATGTCTGAAATAATGCAAATGCCAATAAAACAGGCTTTGATTCGTTCGTCACTTTGATGTGTAACCATTAAAGAAAGTTCACCAAAATGAAAAATCTGTCATAATACTCACCTTCATGTCCGTGTAAACTGTCAGACCTTCAAACACAATTATATATTTTTGATTAAATCCGAGAGCTCGCTGACCTCCCTTGACAGCAGGGAACTAACCTGGTCAAGGCAGAGAAACATAGCAGCATCGATAAATAGTCCATGTGACATCACAATTCAACCGTATTTTGCGAAGCTACGAGAAGACTTTTTGTGTGCAAGAAAACAAAAATACCGACTTTATTTGACAATTTCTTCTCTCAGGCAGCGGATTAGGAGATAGACCTGTTGAATAAGTTGTTATTTTTTGTGTTTTCTTACGGGTTTGGAACGACATTAGGGTGAGTAGTTAATGACAGAATTTTAATTTTTGGGTGATCTAACCCTTTAATGCCAAGCGATTCTCAATTCATTACTGTACAGGCTCCAAAAGTCTGAGACCACTGTGACCAAAAAAATGGTGTAAAATCATACATATTTCTTAATTGTTGTTTTAAATTGTTCAGAATCCTTTCCGTCCTGTCTGTTTCTTGGTTTATTTTGACTTTGGATTCCAAAATGTGGTCCATCTTATATAAAATTCACGAGTTCACACTTACATATAATGAGCAGAGTAAAGGTTATGCGTATTTGGCCTGCTGTCCGAGGTGAGGGCTCCAAGCTCGGACTTTTGACCCGAACCCAGAGTAACCCTCTACTGGTTAGTTCATAAATAGTTGTGGAGTGTGGAGAAGGGGTGGCAGAGGGATTCTGGAAAAACTGTTAAGGAACAGAGGTAAGTCTGCTGTGTATATACAGTATATACACACCTTCTATCTTGTTAACTGGGTTGATTGTTGATTGTGCTCCTCTCGTGTTAATTAAGTTAATTATTGTGCTCCTCCTGAACTTTGTTAATAAAACATCATATAATGTGCCATTTCATTAGTGATTGCAGTGTTAGATAGCAGCATTATAATGTTGCTAGGCTTGTATGAAATATTGGAATATATGGTTGCCATAGCAACATATTACATGCACCCTAAAGTGAAATGGTGGGGGGAAACGATTTCATTCATCATTATAGCTTCAGCATACAGAGGAAAAATGGGCGGCTAATATTTCAGAGCACTGATTTTGATTGTACGGGTCACCCTGAGTCTGGGAAACGACTGGGAAAATCAGGTTGTGTTGATCCGTCGACACAGGTGAAAAGTGCCTCTGTCGAGCAGAATTTCAAGGGTACTTGAGCATGAATTCACAACGTGCTGAATAATTAAAACAATTCTCTTATGACGCAAAGCAAAATATTTTTTTCAGCCAGGAGGGTCTTCGGAGACTAGACAAAATCCACTTTGATACAAGGAAGGCTTTCATGTGTTTATTGGTCTGTGTTAAGGAAAGCATCACTGTTATTCCTCACAGTTAGGGGTTGCCTGGCAGATGATAAAACAGTTTGTGTTTTTGTGTTTCCATTAATACTTCAATAAAGCTAACAGCTTAGTCGTTTGTTGTTTTTATTGTTGTTGTGTTTTCTTTTTTTTGGTTTTTTTACTTTCTTTCTTGTTTAGATTTGTTTTTGTCTGTCTTTTTATTTTGTAGTTTAGTCTTGTCTTTTTTGTAAAGGTCAATCCACTGAAGGCGAGCGTAAGTGATAACCCAAGTGCAGTTTATTTACAGGTGATCCAAACAATAATCCAAGAACCCAGACTTGACCAACCAATAGCATGAGCAGACTTGACACAACAAACAGACTCACCAACAGCGTTTAAATACATTCAATACACACGAGGGCACATGGGAACATGAACTACTTATATAAACAAGGAGGTCCATGCATAACAACCATGGGGAACAAGACACATGGCTAACTACAATCATACGATGACACAATGAAGGGGAACCAATGGCATGAATACATAGGGCAGGGAAAGCAGACACAACAGGGACCATGACACAATTACAAAATAAATACATGGAAAACCATGAACAGAAACAAAACCCACATAACACTTGTTTTGTTTTGTATTGTCTTTGTTCTTGTTGTTTAATTGAGTTAGTTTTAGTTTAGTTTGTAGCCCTTCTTCCTGTTTTTTGTTTTGTAATGTGTTTTTTGGTTTTGTCCTTTTGGGTTTTTTTTGTCTTGTCTGTCATTGTTTTGTTTGTCATACATTGAACATAAATGGTTTGTCATAATTTAAGACGTAACACCTATTGTTGATGGGTTTACCTACATCCTAAATCACACTAAAGCACTTGTTATATTTTGTAGGTTGTTAAATATAACACTTAAGTTATATAGTTTGTAAAAGTTAATCTAGATTTTAAATGTATTAAATTGCTAACATCATTACAAATGGTAATTACAAATTATTTAAATGCCAACATGCGATTTCAATAGAAATTCATTAAGTATGTTTTACTTTACCGTAAAGGCTTGTCAGTACAGTTGGCCGTACACTTTAACATCGTAAAGACAAAAGTAGTAATTATGAAATTACATATAAAGATATACTGATATCTTATTTAAGGGGGTCAAAAACACTCTAAGTTCAGCAAGTTTCATTTAATATACATTTAAAGAATATATTTTCATTTCATTGTAGATAACATACAATTAAATGTCTGAAAGGATCACATTCAGTATATTATTTCTGTGCTAAGTACCATTTTTAAAAGTATGCTGAAGTGTACTTCAGCAGGCATAGCATACCTTAGCATAGTGCTAACTTATTGAGAAAAGCTCTTTCATTAGCGAGAACAAAATCACATGCCTGATTGTTTTTCATGCTTTTTTTTTTCTTTTTTTTTTTGAGGAAAGACCATATCAACAACTTCAGCACAAGCACCAATCATTTTGTCCTCAGATAATGTAAAACTCCTGCTTTGTATGTCACTTTAAGATACTCAATCAACTGCTTTCATTTCTCTTTTCTTTTAGTTAGTTTGTGAAGTGAAAGATTTGATTAGACTATAAACATCTGTGTCTGATTAGGATGTGAAATCCCTGGGTAGACTTTGTCTTGGCAGGTACAGTTCGCTTCTTGTGCGCTGAGGTCATGGAGGCTCAAACAAATTGGTCTGATGGAAATCCAAAGACTTACTCTTTCATTGACAAATGGATTTGGAAACCTTGTTGGGGGAAATTGCAGGCAAGATTGGGCTTATCCTTCCTGGTTGTCTGTGGCTTGCTGAAAACAACCTACATGAGAGATCGCTGCTGAGATGCATTAGCTTCTTACTGCTCTCGCTACATCAACCATTTTCAGAAAAATCATTTGAAACATTCAATGCTAAGTTAATGCACTCTCCATCCACACACGCATCCACTAAATCGCTCACTCGTTGAATAATTTCTCTTCATTTTTTATCCAGAATTGCCTTTGAGGTGCAAATGGGAGTGAGATGTTGTGGTTCTTCAGTAATCAAATAAAGAAGTGGTGGACAAAGACAAAGTCCCACTATATTTGTACCTGAGAAAATCGTTGCTCCTGGATTCTCTCCAACTTTTCATTCCCTCGGCGTTCCCTTATAGGATAAGAAAGTTCTAGGCTACTTATATCCCTCAACTAACCTAGATAGCGTTTACCGTTGTGCAAACCGGTGGGGGAAGCGAAAATAGTTTGGCTGAGCATGCAGATATTCAGCCCTTATTCTCATTCAAGATCCAGCAACACGCTTTTCTACTGAGGAATCTGGAGCAGCATCAGAGCTTATTCAAATTCACAGGAAGGACAAGGCCAGCCCAGTTTTGGAAAAGGAGCTATTTGTTCACAATGTACAATATTTTGCCCAGCGCTCCAGCTAGAGCTGCCATGGCTTGTACATATCGGCATCTTCTAAGAATCGTTTAGCAAATTCATTTATGTAAATTATTATATTTTTGTAACCCAGGGCCGCTTTCAACCCGTCGTCTGATGTATGTCTTGCACCTCTTGGCTTGCATTACATGCACTTTTCAAATATAGGGCATAATTTGATATGTTCTTCTGCACCTGATGTTATTTCAAATGGGTAAAAGTACCCTTGGTCTGATCCGTACATCTATCCAGAGACTTATTAAATATGAAATGTATATTTGTAGTAAACAAATCACAATTATTTGAATGATTTTATTCACTTTTAATTATATTTTGATGTCAAACTGTTAATATTTCAGTTTTGACCCCCCCCACAATTCCATTTGAAACAAAACAAAAATAGCCTAATTTATGCTATTAATTATTTATTAGTTTTTCTTTTCTTTCTTTTATCTTTTTCTTTCTGTCAGTGTATTGTGTACACCATTTGTTCTAAATCACTGTTCTAATATATAATGTATATAAAAATGATTTCTTAGTATTGTCTTGTTTTCCATTACAAATAAATAAATATTCTTAAATCAAGACACATTTACATAAGGAGCAAAATGACTTAAGATATCAAGTTAAATGTATCAAATGTATTAAATATATCAAAATTAAGTGTTTTTTTTCTGTGAGGAAAAAAACTGAATTAAGATATTTTTATTCCTTGTTGGCAGATTTCTTTTTTATTTATTTATTTATTTGTTTGTTTGTGTCTTCATTCAAGTGTCTTCATTCAAGAATGACTAGATATTAGTATTGGAAAACAAGACAAAAAATAATATGAGAATACATTTTTGCAGTGTATGTACTGTAATGTGCTTGCTATGTGCTAGACTGTTATATTTTCTCTCAGAAGAAATGTTTAAAATAAAAAATATACTTTATCCAGTAAATTAGCATTAAAATAATTTCTTAGCCAATATAAAACTGGCTTGATATTGTATCTCAATACTAAAACTAGTGAATGTCTATAAACTCATGAATATGTAACTAGATTTTCTAGAAAGGCCCAGTGATCGCACTTCTAGGTAATTAATATTCATGAGCCAGCTAGGTGCAAATTAAATCTTAAATTCATGGGTCAAAAAAGCAGGCATATTTAATGCTACAAAAATATTCTAAATTCTGTTATTCATGTCTAGTTATGATACCCAAAACACTCATGGCAATTTGACTATCTGACGTCTTGGTAAATTTGTAGCAAATTCGTATGAATTTGTACCATCTTATTTATATGTTTTTAACAGCCCACTGAGGGTTAGGTTTAGGGGTGGACTATCATGCTTAGTTTTTTTCCACAAAAATCATACGTTGGCATATGAATCATACAAATTCATACAAAATTTTATTTAATTTACTTTATATTTATATTTTGATGTCAAACCATTGATATTTCAGTTAGAACTGCGACTAGATCCTGCCAACTACAACAAAAAATGTAGATCCTTCATCTCTGGATAAATTAATATTATAATAATTTCTACCATAAAACTGGTTTTATATTGTATCTCAATAGCAAGACAGCCTAATTGTCTATGACTCATTAATATTAATGAGCTTATGTAAATAAATTGCCTAGGAAGACACAGCAATCACACTTTTAGGTATTTAATATTCATGAGTCAACTAGGTGCAAAATAAATTCTTGGGTAAAAAAGCAGGAATTTTTAATGCCACAAAATATTTCCTAAATTCTGTTACTACTGACTAAATTGATGAAATCCAACCTACCTGATCTCATGAAGAAAACGTATCTGTGGGAACTTATTCGCAAGACGGAAAATACATACCAATAAGTACATATCACTGCAATTTCCAACTGAAATTCACACTAGAGGCGGTTAAACAGCGAGTACTTGTAATCGTTTTCGAACACAGTTATGATTACAACTCCATAGGTTTCGCTTTCCGGACATAACATGCTTGCTCGGTAGCCGGCACGGAACTGGACAGAGGATGCAGAATCCTGGGGTACGATTCCCATGAAAAACATGATGAAAGAGCTGAAAGATGAGAGATCGAAAAACAAGCTAAAACGGCATGCTTACCATTGTGTTTTTACGCCACATTCGCTTTTGTTCATACTATCGGGAAGGTTTAGGTGTAGTTCAGATGGTACGTTATTTTAAAACATCACAGAATATTAGTTATAGCGCCACTCAACAGACATTTCAAGTCAGAACTGAGGTGATACGTACAAAACCAACGTCACATATAACGTACCATATGTACGTTCATCTTTTCCGCTAAAAACACTCTTTTAGCGCCACTCAGTGGACATTTCACATTGAATATGTCAAAACGTACATGGCACTACATATTTCTTGTCTTGCGAAAATGTTCCCACAGGCACGTTTTTGTCATGAGATCAGGTTGCATCCAACACATGCTCATCCATTTGTAACTATTTGATGTCTTGGTAAATTTGTGGCAAATTCATATAATCTCATTAATATGTTCTAGTATGTTTTTTAACAGCCCACTAAGGGTTAAAAAAAACATACGTTGTCATATGAATCAAACCTACAAATTCATATGAAATTTGATTTCATTCACTCCAAATTATATTTTGATGTCTAGTTTTGGGGAGTGACTAGTGATATGTAACAGCTGTCACGTGTTTGTTTCTGATTAGTTCCTGTCTGCCCTTATTTGGTTCAGTTCCTGTTCTCATTTAGTTAATCATCGTTTATTCAGATCACCTGTGTTGTATTATTCATCTCGTTTGCTCCTTAGTTTCCCTGTCCTTAAAAGCCCTCAGTTTCTATCTATTCTTTGTGCTGGATTAATGTTATTTTCAACGGTCCAAGTGTGTTGATGTTTATTAAAGACTCCTTTACTTCTACTCCTTCTTCGTGCGATTTTTCTACAACCATGACCACGTGACAGAATCCAGCACCTAGAACAGACAAAGATGACTACAAATGAGGACAAGCTGTGTGTGCTGCGGCAGAGTGGTCGGATGTCTCAAGCCCGCCGGGCGCAGCTCTCTCAAACCTGCCGGCCACTTCACTTTCAAACCTCAGCCCAAAGGAAGAGGCTAAAGAGGAGGAGGCGTTCATCCAAAGCTCCAGCTCTTGAGTCCACTTCAGCGTGCCTCTCGGCGCTTATGGACAGGCACTACCCCCAGAGTTCTCGGCTCCTATCCTCACCCCAGAATCTGCTTCAGACAGCTCTCCTTCATCTCCTCCTCCTCCGCTGGTCCCGTCCAGCCCTCCTTCGTCTCCTGAGCCCCCTGTGTTAGCAAACTCCGCTCCTCCAGAGCCCGCTCCTAGAAAGTGCCCTCCAGAGCGCCCTCGAGTGCCCCACCCAGAATTCCTAATTTTCCCTCCCTGAGCTACCAGCTCTGCCATGGCAACCTGAACTGCCTGCTCCACCATGGCCCCCTGAGCTACCAGCTCCGCCATGGCCCTCTAAACTCCCTGATCTGTAATCCGTTACAGTTACTGCAACAATGTGTAAAATAGTCAAAAAGAAAAGTAATCAAATTTAATCAGTTACATTATTAATAAAGTAACTAAAATAGATACACTACTTATTAGATTTTAAATACAGTAGCGATCACACATTAGCAAAATAAATCACAGATTATTGGGTAAAAAAGCAGGCATATTTAATGACATAAAAATATCTTAAATTTTAGGGATGCACCGATCCGATACTCCGTATCGGTATCGGCTCCGATACAGTCATTTTCTGCCGGATCAGGTATCGGTCAGACGGTTGGTGTAACGGGGCTGACGAGACGTGAGACGTGCGGATCCATCTGCAAGCTTTATTTAAAGCAGAGAGACGCGACGTGTTCATGAAACAGGACTGGGTCAGATTAAGTCCGAAAGGTATATGGGGGGCAAAACACCAAGAATAGTCCTAGGGCTAGAGCAGGTCGACGATCGGCAGACAGAATCAAAAGGGGCAAGACAAAGGGGTGAATCCAGGGAACCAGGCGAAGATCAGAAACCGAGAAGGCTAAGGCTAAGGCAAATGACTAGGGCTAAGGCTAAGGCAAATGACTAGGGCTAAGGTAATGACAAGGGCTAATATGACAGGATAAGGTAGGCTAATGCTAGGGATAAGGCTTAAAGGCTAAGGAAATGAAAGGGCTCCGGGGATAAGGTAGCTATGTCTAGGGGAGTGATAAATGCTGAAACAGTACTCGGCAGAGGGAAGGGATCAGAGTGATTGTTAAATAGTGAGGGAGTGATATGATACAGCTGGGTGCAATCAGTGTGAACAGGTGTGTGCAATTCGTGCTGAGGGCAATCAGTAATGCATGATGGGAAATGTAGTCCGGGGTGATGTGCAACAGTGTGTAGTGCGAGAGTCAATGAAATTGGAAGTTCATGGACCGGATTTGTGACAGAGCCCCCCCCAAGGAGCGGCTTCCAGCCGCTCAAAACCCTTTACGATTCCGGAAGGCGGTGGAGTGGAGGCGGAACAGGGGGAGGGATGGAGGGGCCAGGTCCAAGGATAGGAGAGACCATGGACTGAGGCAGAGCCGGCGGAGCTGAGGGCCACCACAGCAGAGCCGACGGGACCAAAGATCCCCACGGCGGAGCAGAAGACCACCAGAACCAGACAGTGGACCACCACGGCGGAGCATAGAGAACACCACGGCGGAGCTGAGGACCACAACAGCAGAGCAGACGGGACCGAAGATCCCCCCGGCGGAGCAGAAGACCACCAGAACAAGACAGTAGACCACCACGGCGGAGCAAAGGACCACCACGGCAGAGCAGAAGACCACCACGGCGGAGCAGAAAACCCTCTTGGTGAACCACACCGATCAGGAGAACATGGCGGAGACTGTAACAACAAGAGAGCAAAGACAGACAACACAGACAGAACATTGGGGTTGATAGACAAGACTGAGCATTCAGGGGCAACCTCCCTGGCAGACACAAAGCACACAACGAATTCACAAACGGCCTCCATAGCCAGGACGAGGACCAGGATGAGGATTCCCTGACGGCCTCTATAGCTGTAACAGGACGAGCAGGGAGCTCGCAAACACTCTATAGCTGTGACAGGACGAGCAGGGAGCTCGCCAAACGGCCTCTATAGCTGTGACAGGACTAGCAGGGAGTTCGCAAACGGTCTCTAGAGCTGTGACAGGACGAGCAGGGAGCTCGCAAGCGGCCTCTATAGCTGTGACAGGATGAACAAGGAGTTTGCAAACAGTCTCCTTAGCCGTGACAGGATAGACAAAGAGTTCATAGGCGGTCTCCTTGGCCGGAACAGGACAAGCCAGAGAGTCATAGACGGCATCCTTGGGCGAACAGGCAGGCAGGAAGTTCATAGACGGCCTCCTTGGCCGGAAACGGACAGGCAGGAAGTTCATAGACGGCCTCCTTGCCCAGAACAGGACAGGCAGAGAGTGCTTTGCTGTGCGCCACCACCCGCAAGGAACTGAGAACAAGTGTCGCCATCTGGGAGGTTATGCAGCCGCGCCGCCACTCGAAGAGACTTCAGTGGGGAAACCGTGGCATCTGGGAGCACGGCAGTTGACCAATGCATACCGCGCGGAGGTCTGCAGGCGTAAGCCGCCACTCTGGAGATGTTGTAACTGGTGCCCGCTGACTCTAGCAAATCGGCAGTGTGAGTACGCGGCCCAGAACACCATAAAGCAAATCCCCCAAGGGGAGTGCTGCAGCAGGGGAAGTGAGTTCCCCAGGAACAGGAGGGCTAAAGTGAGTGGGTTTGGGGAAACCCGCTGCACGTGCAGACATCAGCTGCGCGGCAAGACACCAGCGATGCATCCCTCACACTGGACACCAGACTGGGATACCGACGGACCGACCCCGACAGTCTGGGTGCAACAGACAGGACGTGACATGACTCTGGATGATCAGCTGTGATGCGACCTGAATCTGTATGAATAGCTGAGACGTGGCGAGACTCTGGACGAACAGCTGAGACGTGACGAGGCTCCGGACGAACAGCTGAGACGTGACGAGGCCCCGGACGAACAGCTGAGACGTGACGAGGCCCCGGACGAACAGCTGAGACGTGACGAGGCCCCGGACGAACAGCTGAGACTTGACTGGACTCATGAAAATCAGCTGTGACTAGACATGACTCATGACGATCAGAATGAGACCTGACTGGACTCGGGAAGATCAGCTGTGGCTTGACTGAACTCGGGAATAACAGCTGTGACCTGACTGAACTCAGGAATAACAGCTGTGACCTGACTGAACTCAGGAATAACAGCTGTGACCTGACTGAACTCAGGAATAACAGCTGTGACCTGACTGAACTCAGGAATAACAGCTGTGACCTGACTGAACTCAGGAATAACAGCTGTGACCTGACTGAACTCAGGAATAACAGCTGTGACCTGACTGAACTCAGGAATAACAACTGTGACCTGACTCTGAACGCAGGATAACAGCTGTGACCTGACTGAAACTCAGGGAAGGAAGCAGCTGTGACCTGACTGAACGCAGGAATAACAAGCTGTGGGACCTGATGAACTCAGGAAGAACAGCTGTGACTAAATTTGACTCGTGAAGATCAGCTGTGACTAGACTTGACTTGGTAAGATTAGCTGTGGCTTGACTGAACTCGGGAATAACAGCTGTGACCTGACTGAACTCAGGAATAACAGCTGTGACCTGACTGAACTCAGGAATAACAACTGTGACCTGACTAGAACTCAGGAAAATAAACAGCTGTGACCTGATGAACTCAGGAATAACAGCTGTCTGTGACCTGACTGAACTCAGAATAACAGCTGTGAACCGGATGAACTCCGGAATAAACAGAGCCTGGACATGACTGAATCAGGAAATAACAGCCCCTGTAGACCTGACTGACTCAGGAATAACAGCTGTGACATGGACTGAATCAGGAAATAACAGCTGTGGATTGCTGAACTCAGGAAATAACAGCTGGGGCTTGACTTGACTCATGAATATCAGTTGTGGCTTGACTAGACTCAGGAAGAACAAATGTGGCTTGACTAGACTCAGGAAGAACAACTGTGGATTGACTAGACTCAGGAAGAACAACTGGGGCTTGACTAGATGCGGTGTTTACGCCATCTTGTGAACAGGCTCCGCAGCTGCCGCCATTTTGTGAGCTTGCTCTGGTTCAGCCATCACCTTAGTCACAGACATGGTGTCGCTTCCTTCCTCCGCGACACCCACCGTGAACGCTAAACCAGTAGTCAGCAAGGCATAGTCAATAAAGTCATTTAAGCTATAGCTGCATTCACTCCTTGGCATACGAGATTTAGTGGGTTCATTGAGTCCAAAACGAAACAAGTCCTTAAACAAAATCTCATCATAAAGTGGTACCTGATAAGATAGTTCACAGAACCGGTGAACATACTCCTCAATAGAAAGACCTCATTGCCGAAGATGTAGTAGCTCGGTGACTGGGTCCATACCAGGCCAGATGTCCACAGAACAAAAGCCGCGGGATCCTTGTGTGGCCGAGTATTCTGTAACGTGGCTGACAAGACGTGAGACATGCAGATCCATATGCAAGCTTTATTTAAAGAGACCCGAGACGTCGGTCATGAAACAGGCATGGGTCAGATAATGGCAGACAGGTATATGGCGGGCGAGACACAAGAATAGTCCTAGGGCTAGCTTAGGTCAACGATCGGCAGACAGAATCAAAAAAGGGGCAAGACAAAAGGAGGAATCCAGGAAACCAGGCGAAGATCAAAAACCGAGAAGGCTAAGGCTAAGGCTAATGACTAGGACTAGGGCTAAGGCTATGGCTAATGGCTAATGGCTAATGGCTAATGGCTAATGGCTAAGGCTAAGGCTAAGGCTACGGCTAAGGCTAAGGCTAAGGCTAATGACTAGGGCAAAAGGCTAGGGCTAAGGCAAATGACTAGGGCTAATGCAAATGACTAGGGCTAAGGCTAAGGCTAATGCTAAGGCTAATGACTAGGGCTAAGGCTATGACAAGGGCTCCGTAAAGTAGCTATCTCTAGGGGAGTGATAATTGCTGAAACAATACTCGGCAGAGGGAAAGGATAAGAGTGAGTGTTAAATAGTGAAGGAGTGATATGAAACAGCTGGGTGCAAACAGTGTAAACAGGTGTGTGCAATTCGTGCTGAGTGCAATCAGTAATGCATGATGGGAAATGTAGTCCGGGTTGATGTGCAACAGTGTGTAGTGCGAGAATCAATGAAAATGGAAAGTGCATGGACGGATTCGGAAGTTGGTCAGTTCTTCATATTATAATACTTTGTGCAGATGCAAGATTATAAGAGCCTGTCTGCTGTGTCCTATCTATCATATGTTGTTGCCTTATTAAAAAAATATGCTATACATTTTAAATGTATTTTAATTTTATAGTATATATTTATATATAAATGTATTTACTTGTTTTTCATGAATGTATTTTGCAACAATACAAAGAGCAATGTGTAATATTTTACCAGATTCAATCCTACACTTATTCACTTTTATTTGTTCCCCACTAAATAATGTTATTTCACTAAATGTTTAGATTTTATAAAATGATTGTGCACAAGATTTTTCTAGAATAACTTTTGCTGCTGAATTATCCACTAACCTTGTTTATAATAGTATTTTTGTCATAGATTATGAATTTTTTTTTTCTTCCATTTATTTTTCTTTAAAAAGTTGTCTATATTTATTTGTGTTTAACACACAAAACGGTGATCAGCACACTGAGGTATAGAAATTCTACATTGATTAAAAAAATTGTGCTGTATCGGATCGGTATCAGTATCAGCCGATACTCAGAATGTTTTGTATCGGATCTGAAAAAAAATGGTATCGGTGCATCCCTATTAAATTTTCTTACTAATGACTAAAGTTATGATATCCAATACACTCTCATGGCAATTCATAAGTTCATAAGAATTTTTTTTATCTTAGTTTTTGTATGTTCCCACTAAAGTTTAGTTTCGAGGTAGACCTTCATGCTTAGTATTTTTTCCAAAAAAATCTAATTTTTATATTAATCCGAATTTACAAATTTATTTTTAACTCTTAAATAGTTATTTTTATCTAGGTTGTGTGCAAATGTACCAACCTGCCCCAGCACAGAGATGGTTGGCACAGGTTTTGAGGATGGTTGGCACAATATTAAAAGGGTTTGGTTACAAGACGAAAGCAACAAATGCATTAAAAATCTTCTTCCATGCTTTTTTTTAATCACTTCAATCACTTTTTGGCTGCTTCAGTTGACTTTTGAAGCACTTTATATAGGCTGTTGAGTTACAAGATAAAATGTGCTATAAATCTTATATTACACTCCATGTGCCAACCAACGCCAAACCCAGTGTGTCTGCCATCCCAACTCACACTCATAAATAATGTCAGATTCATCATGGTCTTCCAAATTGTGTATGGAAATGTGCAAAGTTTTTGTAATTAAATCAGTTGTTTTATGTACTTTAATAAAACCATTAAGTTTAAATGAAAAAGGTTATTAAACATTCACATAAATGAGCTGTTTAAAACAAAAATGATAAATATGAATCCGCTGCTTGTATTTCTCTTCAGATGTCAGTCTTATAGTTGATTTGTATTGCATTGGAACTGATTTGATGAGAAGCCCTGCAGCATTAAATGATCCGAGTTGACCGAGAGGATCAGATAAATCCTTGTGTTCAATAAACGTGCGGAAAGCGTCTTTCCCCTGAAACGCAATCATCTTAACGGGCACATAAACGCTGATCCTAATCCTTTGCTGCGCCGCCCCTGAAACAGCCTGGCTGCCAGCTTAATCTGCTATGAACATCATTTTGATGCCTGACTTCATGTCTCTTTGCCTGGACCAGGGTCACGGCTCTCTTGCGTGTTTATCTTTTTTATTGAACATGGCATTCACTGTCATCCGTCTGACAGGTGGCTAATGGACGCTTTGATTCCACCTGTGATCCTGGAATTACATTGTTATCAAACGATAATTTATTGAATATAAAAGATGACAGTTTTATGTGCGCTCCAACACGGCAGTAGCTGGAATCATGAAAGAAGCAAACAGATATTTTGTTGGGTTTTCTGTCCATACAATGAAAATGAATAGGGTCCACGGCTGATTTTTGGACCTTTCATTTAATGGACAAAACAGTTAACAGTTATCATTTGTGTTGAACAGTTTTGAGTGAATTGCCCTCTACAAGAATATTCAATTTCCTTTTTGTTTTCGACAAATAACCTCATACATAAAATCTGTAATTATAAAATAAAAACAAAATAAAATTGACTTCATAATTTGACTTTTTTTTTTCACTTATGTCATAATTAATGAGCTTTTATTTCATAATTATGACTAGGTTGAAAATGAGATATTTTTCATGACTTTTATCTATTTCATGTCATATTTGTGTTTTTATATCACAATTTTGCCTTCTCTCAGAATCTTGACTTTTTATCTCATAATTATGACTGGCATAATTTCGAATTGTCTTAATTTTGATTTATCTCATAATTCTGAATTAGTATGTCATAATTTCAATTTGTCATATCTCGACTTATCTCATCATTTTAATTTACGCCATCATTTTGACATTGTATTTTATAATTATGTCTTAGTATGTCAAAATTGTGATTTGTCACATCTCAACTCATCTCACAATTATCACTTAGCATGTAAAAAAAATAGACTATAATTTCCATAATTTTGACTTTGTGTTTTATAATTATGACTTAGTATGTCATCATTTCGATTTGTCCTATCTCGACTTATCTCATTATTATGAATTAGTTTGTCATCATTTTTATTTGTCATATCTTGACTTCTCTCATTATTATGACTTATTATGTCATGATTTTGACTTATACTATAATTTTGATTTGGTATTTTATAATTATGCCTTTAGTATGTCATAATTTAGATTTTTTTATATCTCGATTTATCTCATAATTATAAATTAGTATGTCATAATTTTGATTTGTCAAATCCCAACTTATCTCATAATTATCACTTAGCATTTCATAATTTCGAATTATGACATAATTTTGACTTTGTATTTTATAATTATTAGTATGTCATAATTTCGATTTGTCATATCTCAATTTATCACAATTATCACTTAGTGTGACATAATTTTGCTTTGTCATAATTTTAACTTGTCATATAATTATGACTTAGTATGTCAAATTCAACTTATGTCATAATTTCAATTTATCATCTCATAATTATGATTTAGTATGTCTTTTTTAGGATTTTTTTTTTCTTATGTGTGGAAATGAGTTTACAAAGATCTGACATGTCCAGTCAGGGGGAAGAAAAAAATCATACATTTTCTTTCTGAAGATTCATCTCCATTAGTGTGCCTAATTGTGGAGATATTTTAAATTCATCCAAGGCAAACTGTGTTTTTGACAGTAAACTCATGTCATTTGTGGTTATTTCTGGTCTTTGCAAGACTCTACTCTTGTCGTTCCTTTCATTTTTAGCCTCCCAAGAGAAATCTGATTACTTCAGATGATGTGTGTGTCTTGGCCTTTTGCATATGGAATATACCCCAGTGCATTATCAAACTCTGGTTTGAGGGCAGGGAAATACCGTATGATACATTCCTGTGCTTTTAAATCCATTTCAGCACTGACCACACATACTCTAAGGGGGTTTCTTCAACTGCGGGCTTTTAAATGTCCCAGGGGTTAAATTTATTAAAGCTAAGAGATTCCTAATTTTATATAACGTATATATTATATATCTATATACATCTATATATTATATATAGATTGGCCTTTACATATATTCACAAACCATATTAAGTATTCTGGTACGCTTTTTGTTTTTGTGTACAAAAAAAGAAAATAATCACTGCAAGTATTCATGTGTGAAAAGGGTTCTATATCAATTCCCTAAATTGCGCGTATCTCTAGTATTCTTTCAATTATGGACAACAATTTTGAGGCCTCATAATTTTTCTTATTATATTTTAGTCAACTTGGTTCCATGGGGACAGCAGTGTGAGTGAAATAGCATGCTGAGATGAAATATGAGATGATGTGGTGCAGAGAGTAAAGGAATCAATGCAAATATCATTTGACTAGAATCATTATTGTCATTTTTACTGTATTCTGCTTTGAACATGCTAGGAGGATATCTATTATATATCTATAGATATATATAGGCGATATATATAACATATTATATTATTATTATTATCATAGAATATATTTTTTTAAAAAGTCCGAGCACCATAAGTGGCCATAGTGGAAGACATGTGCAAATGCGCAGATTACTTCGAGTTCCTCCACATGATAAGCGGCTGAAATCAGATCTGCTGTACACGGTGTTGTTGTGGTATTTGGAACAAACTCTCAGATTTCAAAGGCTCTTGGCTTTGGTGTAACATGAATCAGGGGCCAAATCCCGAGCGGCTGCAGTAAAGGACCTCTAAAATATAAAACTAAGCCATAGCCGGTGAAGAGTGTCCTCATATTTCATCCATTTTAGATTTATAAAGTCGAAAATTGACGTCCCTCATGGCACCCGGCAGTCTCAAAGCAAGTCTGTGGGCTGTGTGGAGTTTCATCATCCTGACAGAACCTGACACCTCGGGTGAGCACTAGACCACTCGTCTCTTTGCTTCCTCCCTGGGTGAGCAATTACATGTGAATACGAGCCCTGTGTCATTTCTTATGGCTTTCATTGCCTTCCCCTCATCAGAGGAGCGGCCAGAGTCATCGACGGCCGTCTAATTAACAGCCTCATTCCTGTAATGCGATGCATTTTCAGGTCCTTATCATACTGTACTGTATATGTGGATTCATATTTTGGGTGGAATATACAGTTGTTAGAGATTTTAGTCATATTCATTCCTTTAAGGGTTATATTGTATTCAAAGAAAAAAAATATTACAATATCACACTCAAACAGTTGACCCAAAATCTAAAATTGTTCACGTATTTTCCTGGTGCTTCTTTAATTGAACATGGGGTGAATTTTACACATTTTGCATTTGGTGGATTTTGACATTTTAGCTGTGTGATTTTAAGTGTACCAACTTCATAAAAGAAAGCATGAGTCATGAAATACTGGTCATTTATTAAGTTAATTTTTAAGAATGTAATACAGTTTATAAAATGTTACATAAAATGTTGTGTTTATATGTAAGTAATTACAAAATGATCAATTATAAAAATTAAAATATAATATTAAATATTCATTTAAATTGTCATTATATTAAGTGAATTAAGTTACTCTATAATATATTATAATAGCTGGTATTCTACTCTACTACTGTATTTGTAAGTCACTTTGAATAAAAGTGTCTGCTAAATGAGACATGATAAATATGATTATTTATTTAATTTTACTAACTAATGTTCCAGGTAATATTAAATAAATTATGTGTTTTATTATATTTTATTTGTTAATTTATTTCATGCATTTCTTAATTTTTCAAGCTAATGTTTTGGTTTCATATTTTTATATAAAAAAATTTATACAATTTACCCTTTACATAACAAATATTACATTTGTTTTGACAACATTCTCCAAAAAGTTGTCCGAAAATAACAGCAGAAATTTCAGTTATGATTAGCAATTTATTACTTAAATTATGATGTTTAGTAGTATTAGTTGGGTTGTCACACTGTTAAATATTCGTTTTATATTGTATTGTATTTTATTTTAATGGACAAAATGATAATATGGTTAATAATCAAAACTGACTTAAATTCTACAACCTCATGTAAGCTAATTCCCAATCCCTCTGATCGATTAGCTAACTTTAGCTCTGTATCTTTCTGTCCTTTTTATTGCATTACCATTTTGAACATCTTCAAACTATAATTAATAAAAAGCCAGAGCTTGATCAGAGCCCTTTTTGATATACATTTTTTCCCCAGAAATATTCTAATTGCAGCTCTGACATAATCATGTTTTAATGTAACAGAGTTGAAAGGCTCGGATGAGCGAAGATCTTCACCCTGTCCCAGAAAAGCCTGTAATCTCCGGCCTCCTCTCGTGCTGCTCTTCATCTTCATTGGTTCATCAGGGTGTGTAAGTTGAGGGTGACTTTTTTTATCTGCTCGCTGTTTTGTGATTGAACTGAGAAATTGGACTTTGTGATAACATCAGATAATGTGGAATGGGTTTGTGGGGCTCTTATCGTGGGAGATTATCCGTTGAAAAGTGCCAAATTCGCTGATGATGCAGACAGCCACAGAACGCTGTAGAGAACCACAAAACACACCAGCGGTCAAAACACACACTGACAGAACTGTATATATATATCTATATATATATATATATATATATATTATATATATATATATAAAGGGGTACGGAAGTATTCAAACCCCTTTAAATTTTTCACTCTTTGTTATATTTGCAGCCATTTGCTAAATCATTTAAGTTAATTTTTTTGCCTCATTAATGTACACACCGCACCCCTATTGACAGAAAAACACAGAATTGTTGACATTTTTGCAGATTTATTAAAAAAGAAAAACTGAAATATCACATGGTCCTAAGTATTCAGACTTTTTTTTGCTGTGACACTCATATATTTAACCTCAGCTCTGTCCATTTCTTCTGATAATCCTTGAGATGTTTCTACACCTTCATTTTAGTCCAGCTGTGTTTTATTATACTGATTGGACTTGATTAGGAAAAACACACATCTGTCTATATAAGACCTTACAGCTCAAAGAGCATGTCAGAGCAAATGAGAATCATGAGGTCAAAAGAAACTGCCTGAAGAGCTCAGAGACAGAATTGGGGCAAGGCACAGATCTGGCCAAGGTTAACAAAAAAATTGTGCTGCACTTAAAGTTCCTAAGAGCACAGTGGCCTCCATTATCCTTAAATGGAAGACTTTTGGGACAACCAGAACCCTTCCTAGATCTGGCCGTCCGGCCAAACTGAGCTATCGGGGGAGAAGAGCCTTGGTGGAGAGGTAAGGAAGAACCCAAAGATCACTGTGGCTGAGCTCCAGCGATGCAGTCGGGAGATGGGAGAAAGTTTAGAAAGTCAACCATCACTGCAGCCCACCACCACTCGGGGCTTTATGGCAGAGTGACCCGACGGAAGCCTCTCCTCAGTGCAAGATACATGAAAGCCCGCATTGAGTTTGCTAAAAAACACCTGAAGTATTCCAAGATGGTGAGAAATAAGATTATGTGGTCTGATGAGACCAAGATAGAATTTTTGGCCTTAATTCTAAGCGGTATAATGTGGAGAAAACCAGGCACTGCTCATAACAAACCTGTCCAATACAGTCCCAACAGTGAAACATGGTGGTGGCAGCATCGTGCTGTGGGGGTGTTTTTCAGCTGCAGGGACAGGAGGATTGGTTGCAATCGAGGGAAAGATGAATTACAGGGATATCCTGGACGAAAACCTTATCCAGAGTGCTCAGGACCTCAGACTGGGCTGAAGGTTTACCTTCCAACCAGACAATGACCCTAAGCACACAGCTAAATAACGAAGGAGTGGCTTCACAACAAATCTGTGACTGTTCTTGAACGGCCCAGCCAGAGCCCTGACTTAAACCCAAATTGAGCATCTCTGGAGAGACCTAAAAATGGCTGTCCACCAAAGTTTACCATCCAACCTGACAGAACTGGAGAGGATCTGCAAGGAGGAATGCAGAGGATCCCCAAATCCAGGTGTGAAAAACTGGTTGCATCTTTCCCAAAAAGACTCATGGCTGTATAGATCAAAAGGGTGCTTCTACTAAAAACTGAGCAAAGGGTCTGAATACTTAGACCATGTGATATTTCAGTTTTTTTTTTAATAAATCTGCAAAAATTTCAACGATTCTGTGTTTTTCTGTCAATCTGGGGTGCTGTGTGATACTTAAAATTAACTTAAATGATTTTAGGCAAATGGCTGCAATATAACAAAGAGAGAAAAATTTAAAGGGGGGTCGGACAAATACTTCACCGTACCCCCTGTAATATATATATATATATAATATACTAATTATTTAATAATATATATATATATATATATAAAAAAAATATATATATATATATATATATTATAAATAACAAAACAATTAAAACTCAAATACTGACTTGAAGGACATAATATAAAGTTAATTATAAAAAATCTATCTTTCTTTTATTTCTGGGGTTTTTCTTAATGTTTTCAGTTTTCAGGTTATATAAAGAAATTAAATTTTATGTTATAAATTATAAACAAATTATATTTAATTAAAAAAATTTTAGTGTTTAAAATAAAAATAAGAAATAATGCATAATGTAAAACAAAATGAACTTAAAATGATGGGATAGACTTACATAGTACAACTTTAAAGCGATCGCAAGTTCACGTTTCACCTGCCAAGAGCTGGCGCTCTCTCTGCAGCGGGCAGTCGCCCAGCGCAACTTCCGGTGGCATCCCAATGACAGAGACCACAGCAATGCAGTCATGTTCTAATATAGGCCTCACATGGTTGTAAGTATTCTACAGAGGATTAACACATACAAATATCTTCAGACTAGTGGAGTAATAGTATAATAATATAGTAAGTGATTGTAAATGTGTAAAGTTGCATAAGTTCATTACTTGGTGTCATATCCGTATAAATCATTATTATGGTTTCTATGGCTAGGAACTGCAGTTCCTAAAAGGATTTAAGTTAAATACCAGACGAAAAACAGTTAAGTTAGCAGGGGCATAAGAAAGCGCTACGCAACTTCAAAAACCATACACAATACTTTTACACTTTGTGAATTAATTACCTGTCAGGGTTCCTTTGGGGGAAACGATGAAAGGCAAGAATTTCACGGTCCCTGATTGCCCAACATTGCGTTCCGTTGTATACACTTTGACCTTTCTTCGTTGTTATTCGTCTATTTGACAGATTGTGCTGGTGTCACGTTGGCATTGTAATCCCAAAATGGCAGAGCCGCGCTACCGAAGCGCCATCTAGTGGCTGTTACCCACAAAGCATCAGAGTTTCGCCTCTTGTCCCAAATGGAACACTTCAGCTGTGTCCCAAACTGAAGTGCATGGACTCTGGAGTGCGCCATTTGAGTGTGAATTGCTCACAGCAGCGCGAACGAAGGCTGTCCAAACTGAAGTGTGCGGATCCGAAGTGCACATTGGAAGTGCGATTTGCTCACATGGCGGACGAAGGCTGTCCCAACTGAAGTGTTGCGGACTCCGAATGTGCGCATTTGAATGCGATTTGCTCACAGCGGCGCGACGAAAGCGCGTCCCAACTGAAGTGTGCGGACTACGAAGGCACATTTGAAGTGCAATTGCATACAGGTCACGACGAAAGGCTGTCCCAACGGAAGTGTTGTGGACTCGAAGTGCGCATTTGAAGTGCGAGTGCTCACAGCGGCGAGACGAAGGCTTCCCAAACTGAAGTGTGCGGACTCCGAAGTGCGCATTTGAAGTGCAATTGCATCACAGCGTCACGACGAAGGCTGTCCCAAACTGAAGTGTGTGGACTCCGAAGTGCGCATTTGAAGTGCGATTGCTCACAGTGGAATCCTACAACTCTAGCGCGACGAAGGCGTCCCAAAACTGAAGTGTTACGGACTTCGAAGTGCGCATTTGAAGTGCGATTGTGTCACATACACACACACACACACACATACGTGACGAATGCTGACATATTTCGAAAAGCAACTTCAAATGTAATAGTAAATAATAATATAGTGAGAAATTGTAAATGTGTAAAGTTGCATAAGCTCATTACTTATCCATATAAATCATTATTAGGGTTTCTATGGCTAGGACTTGCAGTTCCTACAAGGATTTAAGTTAACTACCAGACTAAAAACAGTTCAAGTTAGCAGGTGCATAAGATAGCGCTAAGTTACGTCCCACTTCAAAACACACAATATTTTACACTTTTGTGAATAATTACCTGTCTTTGGGAAAACGATGAAAGGCAAGATTTTTACTGTCACACTGATTGCCCAACATTGCGTTCTTTTATACCACTTTGACCTCTCTTTCGTTGTTATTCTGTCTGTTTCTGTGTAACTGTGCTGTTGTTCAGTTGGAATTTTCACTCCAAAATGGCAGCCGCGCTACCGAAGCGCCACCTAGTGGCTGTTACCCACAAAGCATCAGAGCATTTGAAGTGCGATTGCTCACAGTGGCGCGACGAAGGCTGTCCCAAACTGAAGTGCGTGGACTCCGGAGTGCGCATTTGAAGTGCGATTGCTCACAGTGGCGCGACGAAGGCTGTCCCAAACTGAAGTGCGTGGACTCCGGAGTGCGCATTTGAAGTGCGATTGCTCACAGCGGACGAATCAGTAAAGGACCCCCACCCCCACAGCGTCGCGACGAAGGCTGTCCCAAACTGAAGTGTGCAGACTCCAAAGTGCACATTTGAAGTGTGATTGCGTCACAGCGTCACGACGTAAACGAAGTGCTGGCCAAAACTGAAGTGTGCAGACTCGGACGTGCGCATTTGAAGTGCTATTGCATCACATACACACACACACACGCGACGAATGCTGACATATTTCGAAAAGCGACTTCAAATGCGCCCTACCATATCCCAGAATCACTTGTGCGTAGTTCTGTGGGGGAATTCACATTGTAATGTAAGTATTGTGTTTTCATTTACTCAAATACCTAGTGAAACAAGTGTTAAAAGCCAGGGCTTTTTTAACACAAAGCCCACAAACAATAAGACAACCACGATATAAGGCAATAGTCTTTCCCTTTGTTGTGTGTTTGTAGTGCTGTCATGCAAGATATGTCTACAAATGTTTTAACCAAACTTTAGCACTTCAGTATTTTGTGTGCATGTCCTGCTGTGTTATATTTTCTAATGTTAAGACTGCAAACCTGTCTTTATATTTTTCATAAGTGTTTCCATTTTCTCTTGTTTTAGTACTATTCAGGAGAAAATGAGCCTGCTGAGGAAAGACTTAAAAAATACAAAATAAGCAAGTTAATAGACACATTTTTGCTGAAATTCATTGTGCTGTTGTTGTTAACAGGCATGGTTTATTTCCTCTGCCTTAGGATTGCAAGTGTCCTGGGACAGGTGAGGGAGTGAGTGGAAGCTGGTGGAGCTACTCAAAGAGGACATCAAACTCCAGAGAGAGACAGAGGAGAGGAGAGCACAGGAGAGCAAGTGTCCTGGGACAGGTGAGGGAGTGAGTGGAAGCTGGTGGAGCTACTCAAAGAGGACATCAAACTCCAGAGAGAGACAGAGGAGAGGAGAGCACAGGAGAGCAAGTGTCCTGGGACAGGTGAGGGAGTGAGTGGAAGCTGGTGGAGCTACTCGGGGAGGACATCAAACTCCAGAGAGAGACAGAGGAGAGGAGAGCACAGGAGAGCAAGTGTCCTGGGACAGGTGAGGGAGTGAGTGGAAGCTGGTGGAGCTACTCAAAGTGGACATCAAACTCCAGAGAGAGACAGAGGAGAGGAGAGCACAGTGTCCTGGGACAGGTGAGGGAGTGAGTGGAAGCTGATGGAGCTACTCAAAGAGGACATCAAACTCCAGAGAGAGAAAGAGGAGAGGAGAGCACAGGAGAGCAAGTGTCCTGGCACAGGTGAGGGAGTGAGTGGACGCTGGTGGAGCTACTCAAAGAGGACATCAAACTCCAGAGAGAGACAGAGGAGAGGAGAGCACAGGAGAGCAAGTGTCCTGGGACAGGTGAGGGAGGGAGTGGAAGCTGGTGGAGCTACTCAGAGAGAACATCAAACTCAAGAGAGAGACAGAGGAGAGAAGAGCACAGGAGAGCAAGTGTCCTGGGACAGGTGAGGGAGTGAGTGAGTGGAAGCTGGTGGAGCTACTCGGGGAGGATATCAAACTCCAGAGAGAGAAAGAGGAGAGGAGAGCACAGGAGAGGCAAGTGTCCTGGGACAGGTGACGGGATGAGTGGAAGGCATGTGATGGAGCTACTCAAAGAGGACAATCAAACTCCAGGAGAGAGAGACAGAGGAGAGGAGAGCACAGGAGAGCAAGTGTCCTGGGACAGGTGAGGGAGTGAGTGAGTGGAAGCTGGTGGAGCTACTCAGGGATATCAAACTCCAGAGAGAGACAGAGGAGAGGATAGCACAGGAGAGCAATTGTCCGGAGACAGGTGAGGGAGTGAGTGGAAGCTGATGGAGCTACTCAAAGAGGACAACAAACTCCAGAGAGAGACAGAGGAGAGAAGAGAGGAGAGAAGAGCACAGGAGAGCAGGGAGACGGGGAGTGAGTGGAAGCTGGTGGAGCTACTCAAAGAGGGCATCAAACTCCAGAGAGAGACAGAGGAGAGGAGAGCACAGTGTCCTGGGACAGGTGAGGGAGTGAGTGGAAGCTGGTGGAGCTACTCAGAGAGGACATCAAACTCCAGAGAGAGAAAGAGGAGAGGAGAGCACAGGAGAGCAATGTCCTGGGAAAGGTGAGGGAGTGAGTGGAAGCTGGTGGAGCTACTCAAAGAGGACATCAAACTCCAGAGAGAGAAAGAGGAGAGGAGAGCACAGGAGAGCAAGTGTCCTGGGACAGGTGAGGGAGTGAGTGGAAGCTGGTGGAGCTACTCAAAGTGGACATCAAACTCCAGAGAGAGACAGAAGAGAGAAGAGCACAGGAGCGCAAGTGTCCTGGGGACAGGTGAGGAGTGAGGAGCTGATGGAGGCTACTCAAAAGAGGAGGACATCAAACTCCACGAGAGAGCCAGAGGCGAGGAGAGCAAAGGAGAGCAAGTGTCTGGCACAGGGGGGAGTGAAAGTGGACGCTGGTGGAGTCTAATCGGTGACAAAGAGGACATGAAACTCAAGAGACGAGGACAGAGGAGAGGAGAGCAAAGGAGAGCAAGTGTCCTGGGCAAGGTGAGGGACAGTGAGTGGAAGCTGAGGAGCTACTCAAAGAGGACAACAACACTCCAGTATGACGAAAGAGAGTCGGAGGACGCAGAGGGAGAGGACACAGGAGCACAGGAGAGCAATGAGCCAAGTGTCCAGGGGACAGGTGACGGGATGTTGCAGTGGAAGAGGGGAGCTACTCAAAAGAGGACATCAAAACTACAGAGAGAGACAAGAGGAGAGGATCTAGCGACAGGAGAGCAATTGCTGGGACAGGTGAGTGGGAGGGATGGAAGCTGGTGGAGCTACTCAAAAGAGGACACACGAAAACTCCAGGAGAGGAAAGAGGAGAGGAGAGAGCAGCATGAGAGCAAGTTGTCCTGGGACAGGTAGAGGGGTTGAAGTGGAAGTGGTGGAGCTATTCAAAGAGAACATCAAAACTACAGACGAGAGACAGCGGGAGGAGAGCGACAGGAGAGCAAGTGTCAGGGGACAGGTGAGGGGACGGAGTGAAAGCGGTGGAGGCTAAGCAGAAGAGGACATCACAAACTCAGAGAGAGCAGAGGAGAGGAGTGGCAGACAGGAGAACAAGTGTCCTGGGACAGGTGAGGGAGTGAGTGGAAGCTGGTGGAGCTACTCAAAGTGGACATCAAACTCCAGAGAGAGACAGAGGAGAGGAGAGCACAGGAGAGCAAGTGTCCTGGGACAGGTGAGGGAGTAAGTGGAAGCTGGTGGAGCTACTCAGAGAGGACATCAAACTCCAGAAAGAGACAGAGGAGAGAAGAGCACAGGAGAGCAAGTGTCCTGGCACAGGTGAGGGAGTGAGTGGACGCTGGTGGAGCTACTCAAAGAGGACATCAAACTCCAGAGAGAGACAGAGGAGAGGAGAGCACAGGAGAGCAAGTGTCCTGGGACAGGTGAGGGAGTGAGTGGAAGCTGATGGAGCTACTCAAAGAGGACAACAAACTCCAGAGAGAGACAGAGGAGAGAACAGCACAGGAGAGGACAGAGGGTCCTGGGACAGGGAGGGACGTTGCGTGGAGCTGGGCTGGGAAAACCTACTCAAAGAGGTACATCAAACTACGAGAGAGAAAGCGGAGAGGAGAGCACAGGAGAGGCAATGTACTGGGGACAAGGTGAGGGAGTGAGGGGAAGCTGTGGTGGGAACTACCCAAAGAGGAGACATCAAACTCCAGAGAGAAGAGGGAAGAGAGAGCCAGGAGACAATGTCCTGGGAAAGGTGAGGGAATGAGTGGAAGCTGGTGGAGCTACTCAAAGAGGGCATCTCCAAACTCCAGAGGAGGAGGACAGAGGAGAGGGAGAAGCACAGGAGGACAGGGGACAAGAATGGAGGGACTGTTTTCTCTTCTTGAGAGGAGAAGCTTAACAAATACATTATTTATTAGCCATTCTCTAATAGGCAAGAGAAAGCAGTGGAAAAAATAGTTTTTAAATTTTTTTTTTAAATGTCACATTGTCAATGAAACAACCTAATTTATTTTTGTGACAAATTATTTTTGTGATGCAAGTTAAAAATAAAATGAATAAGTTGTATACATTATTAATTTTTGTAGTGTAATTTATTTGTAAAAAGTACTTTCTGTACATTTTGTATTTTTCTTTGGCATATTCATATAATATGTGTAAATAAAAGATAATTAATTATGTACATTGTTAATGTTTTAATGCCGCTTATAATTTTTTCACAAAACATTCTTCTATATGTTTATTTTTGTGTCCTGTAAATAATTTTTTACACATTAAAACAAATTGTTCTTTACATTACTGAAAGTACTTCTTACAACTATTTACAACATAGCTTAGGTTTAACATCAGAAAAAACAACATCAGTTTTGAGCCCAGCCCTGCCTCCATGTGTTCTGGGGTCTTCAGGAGGTGAATCTCTTAGTGAATGGCCAGCACCTCCTCAGCGACAATGCGGTGACAGTGGAACGAGGCACATGTCAAACTCTCTGGAGACCACTCTGTATGATGTACCACTGGCTAGACAGAAGAGAAACACCAGGGTCTGGATTGTGGCACCCCATCCGTGTTGCCGTTCACTTCTCAGAAGATCCAGCAGCACTGTCAAAGGCTCCCTGCTCAGCCGAAAACCATTAAAAACCTGTCCAGCGCTGGCACATTCAGCTTTATCCTGCAGTACAGTGGTCTGGTCTGATTTAGGGAAAGAAGGAAAAAATAAACTTTAGAGATATGACAAAGTAATTAGTAGAAGAAATATTGAGGTACTTTAGTAAATACTTTTAGTAATCTAATACCACATTGGGGAAAGAAAAACTACTAGTCAGATAAAAACGCTGTAGAGAGTTAAAGGGAATAGGTTTACCAAAAATGAAAATCCAAACCCTGGAAATAACTGGAAAACAGGTGAGAGTACAATGATACATTTGGACTGACACTATCCTTAAGTAAAAAGTGATTATCTATGCATACTCTACATAATTAAGGTATGAGAGTAAAAAAATAAAGGTATGTTTTGTTCTGGAAAACTATTGTTAGGATGTTTTTTGCATTAATATTACTGCTGCACTACTGTGTATGTTGCATTTTACTTCTGAATATGTTCAAGGTTATTCAATTTAAAGTTGCCTACTAAATATACTGTTGGGTAGTTTAATTTACAACAATGCATCATGTTAGACCATGTTTTGTTGCTGTCCTGTGAGAAAAAAAAGAAAACTTAGTACTTCATATTTGTACGAGTATACTTAACAAATGTACTTCCTTACAGTCCATTATTTTGAAGCCTCTGATTATATTGAAAATGAAAGTATCAACATTTTGTCAGAATATTAACAAATTTTTGCTAACTATATCAAAGGCTGCATCTGAAGGACTCGGACCGGTCAAACAGAGCACTGTTCAGCTGTGACAGCTGCCGCTGAACATTGAGCTGTACTATGCCCTATTTTTTTTATTCACAGTTTTATTTTTATGCTTAACTGTCTAAAAAATCCGGGTTGCAAACCTGTCTACATATGATCACCATGGTCAAGACAATAAAGCTATAGTAACAGCGCAAATTTTGTAAGACCGATTATCAGCTCGCATTGAACTGCTGTGTGTGTGTGTAGGATGTTGTAGTTTGTTCTATGTATCATAAGCATCACTCAGAGACACAGATATCAGAACTGAGATTTATGCCAGGTATGTTTCACATGATACGAGTAGTGGTAGTTTTAATTAGGGGAAAAGAAAGATCCCAGCACAGTGCTAACAAGAATGAACGAACGCACAGAGTGAATGTGACAAGACAGGACACAGATAATAAAAATAATAATATAAAAATATACAAAATAGACATTGTACAAAAAAGCAAAAACACAATATTTAATATAGACAATTTTGTATGTACAGGTATATTATGTGAAAATTTGAGGTGTAGACCGAGTATGTGTGTTAGATAAATAAGTTTATGAGTGAATAAATAGTGTGTGTTCATGAGATGGATTGCCTGAGGAAAAAAACTGTTCCTGTGTCTGGTCGTTCTGGTGCTCAGTGCTCTCCCAGCAAACACGTTAATGTGGGGCCCAAATGGGTTTCACATGGGCTACAGGGGTACAGAGTGGGCATGGGCATAAAATGGGCATCTTATCTGGGGCCCACTTGGGTGACCCAGCTAGGACCCATATGGGTGAATCCAGTTGGGCTCCCCATTAGTGTTGTTTTTGGCGGCCTGTTTTAATTTTAGTTTTAGTCTAGTCTTTGTCTGAAACTGTCATTTTAGTTTTTATTAGTTTTAGTCACGTTCATACTCTTTTTAATCTAGTCAAGTTTTAGTCGACTAAAAATCGGAGCATTTTAGTCTAGTTTTAGTCGACGAAAAATGATGACATTTAGTCTAGTTTTAGTCAATGAAAATTGTATTTTAGTCTCTTTTTAGAAATGCAATTCTATTTAACCCAGTCAATATAGTATAAGTACCTAGTAGTATAGACGAAACCAAAATTTTATTTTAGCCAAACCCATTTCAAACAAGGTTATCTTATTATATTATTGTTACCTTATAGACTCAAGAATACATCCATTCCAGACACGGAAGACGCTCTGATTTGAATTTACAACATTTATTTTACCAACCAAACATGTTAGAAGTACACACACATAAATTTAAATAAAGACGAACCCCGGCTGGCCGGCCATCGGTCCCTTTCTGTGTCAGACTTAACTTTGTTTGGTTTTCGTTTTCTAAATCAGTGTTTCCCAACCTTTCACCCTTTGGAAATTTTATCAAATTTGTGGCACCCTACAAAATTATTTTTGTCACAATATTTGAATTTCTAACCTCGATATGATAATTTGAAAAGTATAGATATTGGAAACAACAGGGAAGAACTGCAGAATATAATGTCAAACAGATATTTTTAATATTATAAAAAATCAGTAGGCTAATTTCTAATGAAGAGACCAATTTATATGACAGATTTTAATGTAGGCTTTTATTCATATGTAAACATTGTGAGATAGCTATAATGGTAATTAAACAAAGTTTTTGTCAACTCAGGGTATTTTTGTAGGGCTATTAAGAGATTTTGTTTTTTTTTTACCAATTATCCAAATAACGTTTAGTCCTAGAAAGTTATTATTATCAGGACACGTGGGCATAGCGGTTAGCAGATCAATGAATGAGAGGGCAGCGTTACCAGAGTTGCCCATGTACCACACCATGTTACAACACAGTAGGGCTATTGCAGACAGAAACAATACTGTACAACATCGATGTTTACATTACTTGGCAGCGCGCCGCACGCACTCACACACAAGTGAATCCTGAGCGGTGAACTCATTTTCGGCAGCCGTAATTTCTGTGAGGGGGGCCAAAATTTTTTCTCTAATTATTGGCGGCATTAGAAAGGGATATTATATAATAGCTGCTTTTTTGAACATTTTAGCAATTTAAAAATATAAAAAAAATATTTTTTTACACGGCACCCCTGCTCTCGACAGACCCCGGTTGGGAAACACTGTTCTAAATAATGTCATGGGGCTTGAGGAAGTGACGTCGCCTGCGTCTGCGCAGTGCGACCTGATGCAGCCCCTGAAGGAGACACAGGAAACAGAAATACTGCAAAATAATAATAATAAAGAGACGAAATAACGTTATAACATTTCGTTTCGTCTCGTTTTGGTCAACGAAAATGAAGAGACATTTTAACATAGTTTTTATTTTGTAAGCCACATTTCGTCTCGTTTTTATTCGTCAACGATATTGCATTGTACATTTAATTATCGTCATCGTCACATGACCAGCATTTTCGTCTCGTCTCGTCTCGTTTCGTTTTCGTCACGTGATAAAGGTTCGTTGACGACTATATTTAGTCATAATTTTCGTTGAGGAAAGCAACACTACTCCCCATGTGGTTCCTAGTTGGGTAATTAATGGGAAATTTGTGCATGGACTCAAAATGGGCTACACATGGGACCCTATTTGTTTTATCAAATATACAAGTGCAAACAGAATTAATCCCATATAGGGTGATTACATGGAAATATATAGTGCACATATGTGTCTTTAAAATTATTTTTTGTTGTTGTTTTGACACTTGGATTATGTTAATAAAGAATAACAATTTGGTCCCTTTGTAAATTCTCTTTGCCACCTTGAAGAATTCTCAGTTACTTAAAGTGTAGATAGACGGCCGGGAAGTAAGAAAACACAAAAGTATTCTCAATACTTCAATTTATTCACAGAAATACAGAACTTATATAGGCATGTCGAGGGGAGTTTCAACCCTTTAACCAATGAGGATATGAATAACATACACGTAGGATCTTTGGCCAAGAACATGTGTTTATATAAAATAGCCACATGTACAGAAAAACATGGACATATTAGGAATAGACTTTTGCGAAGAATGCTGAACTGTCTTCAGAGTTCCTCACGAACTCCTTTACCTTGTAGTCCTAACATTCATCTCCTTATTTGGGCATTTGAACCAAGAGAAGCTAACGTATACATTTAAGCATGCATACTTCGCAAATAAGTAAGACATATTTAAAACATAAAATCAAGAGAGAGAGATGGATACAGAAAGGGGGATTCAGAGAGAATGCGTTGTATATATAAGAATGAGAGAGAGGGAGAAAAAGGAGGGGTGAGGCATGTCTGGACTCAACAGAAAGACAGAGAGTGTTTTCTAACAGTTGCCTGCTTTTGTTTAAAATAAACAATGAATACATAAACACACGCTGCAGAGTTCCCTAATCCTAAATTTATCATTCTCATACATAGATAATAATATGGAATATAATCATTCTTTGAAACATTTCAACCCATGTGTCCTCTAACAGGTCTGCTCATAAAAGCATATTGAGTAGCAACAAGAGTATTCATGGCACGATCAATCAAAAGTCTAATTAACGGAATAATACAACATACAATGAATGAAAGGATTAATAAAATCACTCCAATAGGGATTAACGCATTCACTAGCATTTTCTGCCACCCTGGGAGCCAACCAAACACATCATTTGAATTGTTTCTTGCATCTCTTGCTTGTATCTCTTGTGCAATTCTAGTCATATTCATTAATCCTTCATCTATCAAATGACCATCAGCATCATTATCTGGAATATAAGTACAACATGCAGTGCCCACAATAACACACACTCCACCCTTCGAAGCTGTCAGTTGGTCTAGAACCAATCTATTTTGTAGAGCAGTCAGTCGCAAACCTCTGAGCTCTTCCTTTACAGCTTCTAAGGTATTTCGCGTAGTATTCATAAATAGAAGTAGCTCATAACAAATAAATTCTGTTTCAATTTGAAGATGGGCCACACCAACCTGTGGGAAAATAGATTCAAAAAACTTTTCAGTACCAGTCCATAATCGATGTTCCCACGGTACTGGATTGTCTCTTGATACCGTAAGAACTTTATTTCGATCAGCAAGAGAACGCTTCTTTCTTTCTTTCACCTTATTCTCTTGATGATAAAGTCGAACAACCATAGAATGTTCTTCTAAACTTACTAGAGCACATCTCCCACTCCAGTCCACTGGGAGAGAAGTATACACTGAATGTCCACAGAGCCAAAACCAGTCTCTTAAAGCTCTGGTTCCCCTTCTATTTGGGACATACATACGGCATCTTGGATCTCCTCCATAAAAACAGAAGAAATCACATTTTTCTCTTATAGTTTCATTACTCCACCCATAAACAACCATGGTCGTTATGGGAAGTGGATTCTTGTTAGCACATTCCTCTATTTTAACTTCTCCTGCATTCAAAAAGACAATAATGACAGCATGTAATAATTTTCATCTGGCAATATTGATAAACTCGATCACACTTGCTCAATGGAATTTCACCCAACTTCTGTTCTCCTTCAATTCTTTCTACACAAAATAATGAGTCAGGGATTGAACTCACGATTGTCACTCTTACAAACACTTGGGGTATAAACCATATTGTACCATTTGGTCTGCACCTCCATTGTCCAGAAGTCTTCAAAGCAGGAACCAAGCCTGCAACACTAATAAAAGAAATGCATTCCCAATCTTGCGGTGGTGGGGCTTCAACAATTACCCGAGGACCGACCGCACTGTGGGGCATTTTTGTACCGACATAACAAGGACCCCCTTTTTCCCTTCGGCCTTTGCCGTATAGTTAGCAAATCTCCACCACATATTCGTGGCATAGGCATGGGGTGTATCATCATGCCCAAGCCACGTTTCATTACCTGTACTTATAAAAGTGTGAGTACAAGTAAACAAACTTATCAGAATGAACAGGTATATCATTTGTCTCATACCCATAGCCACACAACTATCAGGAATGATGATGGTCAATCTGGCTGTTATCCTCTCAGTGCCCTCAGCAACGCCTCGGACTCCATGCTCTCAGGCCGTCCCGAAACCCGATCCAGATCAGATATGATCACAGATGCCCATTGTCTCAGCGGAGACAGCTCTTAGCCTCGCACATGCAAGGAATCCATCGTGGGCGGGAAAGCAGTCAGCACACTCCAGTGTGCGCGTTCACAGCGATGACGTCGGCAGGTCAAAGATATTTTGGCCTCTCCGAAGCTTTGGAGGTTTCATGGCAGAGCTGCACTTTATCAACACCTGTTGTGGCCTGGAAGCAAAAAGAAAGAATGAGTTCAGGCGTCTCTGCAGGGAGGAGGGAAGGAGAGAGAGAAACCGCACCATTTATGCATTTAAAGTTTTGGAAAAGGGAAAGAATCCACGTAACCGCGATGATCACCCTCCGTGTCACCTGTGGAGAGATACCAGCACGAACCCGTCAACCCACGGGGTGGGGAACGGTCTGTCCATTAGTATTTCAAATGGAGACATCTTTGTTGTCGAAGAGGGGGACATTCTTATTTCTGCCAACACTACAGGTAGTATGTCGACCCAATTTCGGCCTGTCTCCATGCATCCTTTCGTAATTCGATCTTTTATCGTTTGATTCAAACGTGCCGCTACCGAACACGACTGGGGATGATAAGGTATGTTCAGATGCCAGTTAATATCTAACTCTTTAGCTAGCAACTGGGTAACCTTGAAGGTAAACGGTGTACCATTATCGCTTTCTATAAACGTTGGTATNCAAGTTCACCGAAAAAAAAAAAAGCTAATCAGACGGTAATCAGACCGCATAATCTTTCTGGTGCAGCTGGTGGCCTGAAAAAGTCTTGCTGGTTGAGCTAGTTAAGAGAAATTAACTGTCAATTCCTCTCCATGTTAAAGTGCAAGATAAATCTACAGTCTTATAGCAAATTACTAAATTGTAGCTTTGAAATTGGCACTGAATTGTACTGCAAAAATTCAATGATGGACTGATTTCATCAGATGTCCTGAACCTCGTTGCACTTGCAGGAAGTTGACCGGAACAGAATGCCATCAAAACTCTCTGTTCAGCCTAGATAAGCTCCAGCACCTCGACCCTTCAGTGGTAGAGTCGGCCATCCAGGACATTCCCACCACAAGTACAGAAACCAAGTCTAGGGGTCACTATACCTAGATAACAACTTCCATCTGCATAGAATCGACTCAGTGGGCGGCAGGCTGCTGGAATGGGCAATACATCTTCCCAGACACTTTGCACGGACATTCACAATTGAACTATGAACTCTGTTCCAAATAAGGATGCTTGAGGGTTTGCCAAAAAGACGGACGGTTAGAAAGAGAGAAAAAAAACATCCACCAAATTTAATTTAAAACCAAATCAAAGTTTGAACATGTAGGAAGGGGATTTCTCCTGAGGTATAATGGAGGTCTTTGGCCAATGCTTGATGTATGGCATTAATTTCCAACATGACAGTCTCTTTATGACTACCACAATGCTTTACTCCATTGGTCAATCGTGAGGGGTGGCTAGGGGAAGGTTAGGCCATATTTACTGCTTTGTATTTATGATGAGGCAAAAAATAGAGTACAAATTGTCCATAGGAGCTGATGGTGTGTGAATAATCTCAGACAGTGCTACTCTCTGATGTGAGGTCAGCGTGTCAGATGCGAACCCCTACGCTTCTCTCACGGCGCTTAATGTGATGGGGTTCTGTGGGACCGCTCTGTGAAGATCAGTTGTGTTAACAAGTTATCCAATCAAATCCAAAAGGTTGATGCTGTATCTGTAAGCACAGATGACCCACAAGGGGGAAGTTTGGGACCTATGTTTTTCTTCCTGAAACAGCCAGGGAATTACAAAGTATCAGTGAACTTTGGCATGTAATATATCAAAAAGCATTCTGAGCATTTACCATATAGCAGGACTCATTAAGCCGGCCTTCACATAAAAGCCTATAAATAAATGTAATCTCAAAACCATTTCTTATTCATTGGAAAATGGCAAGTAATTTATCTCTCCCTTTGTGTATCCCATGGATATTGTTTCATTTCATTAATGCTGACTTTATCTCTCTCAAGAAAGTGCTCATTATCGCAAAGTCGAGTTTTATGTGGAGTCGAGACACAAAACGAGGCACTTCTAAAACACATGAGTCACATGAGTCAAGTACACACAGGCGAACTCCCAGGCGGATCTCTGGTTTTATTTCTTTGAAGCATTCAATTAAATTAGGTTTTTAAATCACGCTGAAGATATTGAAGCATTGTTGTCATACGCAATACAAACAAAATTATCTTTAAAAGAAGGGATGTTAATGAGCGTGGCCATATGCTGGTGCATTGAAACTGTATGCCAAAGCACAGAGTTCAGCTATGGATAATCAATGGAAAACTCCACTAAAAAAAACTTCAGTAGTGCATAGGCACCGCTGCTTAAGAAATACTTGAGTAGACTGTTTCTCTCTGAATTATCTAACCAAAAGTTTAAAAAAGGCCATTTTAAAACTCTTGTAACCGGTAAAAGTCAGTAATCAGGCATTCGGTCTACATTCAAATTCAACATTAGTTTCTTTCCGTAGCAGCTGTGTTTCTTCAATGTTATTACAAAGTCAAACTTGCAGTTTTTAAGCAGCAGAGGTTCAAGGTTACCAACATCAAATGTTACTAAACAGAGCATATGCTATACATATAAAACTAGAACAACCACCTACACTAAGTTATCAATGACATACTGTTCGGAGAAATTATAGACACCAAAATAAAACTCTACTGTACAGAGGCGTTAAAGAATAACATAAAAATGTGCTTAAGGAAAATGTTCTTATTTAAAAATTAAGAATCTAACGGTTCAGGCACTACTCAAAATCCCTGATGCCTTGATTTAACTGAGTGACGTTTATCTTTTTAGATTTTTTTTATTTATATGCCAAAACGCATACAGTATAAATAACAATGAGACTGCCAGAGTTAAGAATAATAGACCGATTTGCATGGTAATGAATACAAATCATGGTAACACTTCAGCAGTGCCTGTCTACTATTTTAAATATGGTAATTTGAACCTTTGGGATCAAGTAAATGTGTTATGTTTTTATGTCATTAAGTTTGTCACAAGAAATAAGAACACAGTGCACCCTCAGAGGTAAAACATAAGGGTATAAATTCATCGATGGAAAATGACAGATGTAGCTGTATTAATAAGTGAAATGTAGCCATCAAACTTCAGTCACCATAAACACAATTAATGACCCATGTAGATTATGCATTTGTCACAGACATCAGCATAATGGAGTGCATTTGTATTGTAAAAATACACTCCTAAATGGGATAAACTTAAACTATATCGCTTCTGTGCTCTAGGGCAGTGGCTTCTCAAATAGTGAGTAACAACCCAAAAATAGGCCGTAGGTCTGACTGTTTTTTATTCTGCCAATAAATTGTTATTTCATAAATAAAGTTTTTATGTGCCAGATAAAACGGTGGAAAACACTTGGTGTTACACTTTAAAATCAAATTCAAATGCAAATTAAAGGATATTAAAAGCCAGGCTTGTTGTGAATGCTTGTGTGAAACAAATTTATGCATATTTTTAGGCTATTCTCCTTACAGATTCACATCAAAGCCTCTGTAAATTAACTTTTGCATTCAAATCATCATTTTAAATATATAACCACGTCTGTTTCATGTTGAAGTGACCCTTTTGTGCAAAATCGTAACCTGACAGGTAAATGAACTACTGGGGAACAAGACAACGAAAACCTTAATAATTCTTCCATTGAATAAATGAGTGCTGTGAACCATTAATGAGTTCATTTTGTGTCTGGATCCCTCAAAGGGCTCTTGATTTATATTACACATCACATATAATACTCACATCATATATCATATGTGTCCTCATTGTGTTCTCATTTTATCGTGCTTTGGATAACATAACAGAATCTGACATTCAAAATCTCATTCAACTTACTCAATGTTAAACCCATGATGTTCTTTCAGTTAGAACAGCTCCATATTATTAGAATAATTCTAATAATACTATTCTAGAATAGGACATTGTAATGGTGAATATATGAAGAATATATTGAACTACAATATAAAAAAACAATACATATAAATAAAATAAATTTATATGAATAATTATATATAATATATTCTAATATAGAATATATTAAAATAAACAAATATATGAAAAAAATATAAAACTAATAAATACTAGTATTTATAGTTATAGTTTTCTCACAATTCATCTTTTCACGCCAGACTCAGCAAACTATTTTAATTGTGACGTCCTATAATAGTGGCACACTGAAAGCTTATTCGTGCTACATTATCTATGTCCAAGTTATAGAATTTTTTTATTCTCATGTAGACCGTCACATATTATGATTGACAGGTCCAATTAGATCTACCTATAAACTGAAAATTAAACAAAGCCACTGTGCTTGTCTGTGGCATATAGAATAAATTATAATAGGTGTAGAGAAGACAAACGAAAAAAGACAAATCTAATACAATCTGTAATGTTTTGCCAGTCTCTCCTAGGGATATCATACAGTAATCTTTATTTTTTTTCTCTCTCTCTCTGGTCTTGCACTTAAGGGGATTCATTTGCTCCCTCGATCTCTTTCTCTGTCTACCTCAGTCAGTCTCTCTCATTATACTGAATGGCACGCTGTTCATCACCCCGACACTAATTTATTACAAAACCTTGAGGGAGGAGAGATAATCAAAGATATGGGTTTTGTAGGGATTGCTGCTTCTATCAAGTGAATGTAGCTCATGTGTTCGGGATGAAAGTTAGTTGCCGTGCATTCAGCAGAGACCACTGAAGTGATTTGTGGGAACTGCTTCGCTTATATGCACACTGACTACTAAGAATGTATGCTGTATACTCATGCAGGAAAGAGTGGACATGTCCAGGTAAATAATGTCTGGCCTTTTGATGTGTAAACCGCTTTGCAGTGGATGTGAAAAACCTTTTCTCACTCGATCAGAAAACAAGGATGAAGGTTGGACATTTGATTGAATCTGGGCTTATGCCAGACAGGCTGTTTGTACAATTTTGGTCTACCCTGTTTTCCCTTTCTGTTTGTTTGCAGTTGCAAATGAAGCTGTTTGGGTGTTTTTTTATCCCTCTGCCACACTTCGTCCTTTTAACCTTGACAATAGGGTTGCCACAGTCACAGAATTTCGACTGACAATTAATTATTTGTTGCACAAATCATTTTGATTAAGAATAGTATTTAATTATTATTATCTATATATACTTTCAGTAAAATTAAACCAGAGCATTTTGTGTTCACAATGAATGTTAAGTTATATTTACACTAGTGTGGTTATCAAGTAAACCACAAACCTGTATTAATAATACATATATATTTTTCCTTTTGAGCAACACGCTGTTTGCTTTTTAGTGTTTTTTTTAGACCATTCCCAAAGTGACTATATATTATTCACATCCTGGTACCTTTGTAGTTGATCTTGAAGCCTATAGATCCCACACTTTCATCAGACTGGAGGTGAAGCCACATCTGATGGGTCATGCTAACGATGAGGTCGGGAACAAAGCTGCCAGTCAGACTGATGAGAAGAGAGAGATTAGACACATAAACAAACAGAAGCACATCATACTGAATGTTTAATAGCATACCTACCCATTACTTAATGCTATTTTGCATAGTTGTCGAAACTAAGAATTAGTTTTATTATAATTTATATAATGCATCATATATTTCAATGCTTTAGCAGTTTCATAAATAGTTTTGTAAAGAAATTCATTCGTAGGCACAATTTTTATTTGTCTACAAAGATGTCTTCAAAATCTCTGATGCCAAATATTTGACTAGTATTGCACGGATACGTACTAATAACTAACTTCATGAAATGCGTTGGTATCCTCGCTCTTCATAACTTAAGACAAACACATCCAGAAGGATGGCAAAGGAGGACAACAAACATTTGAATGGTTTCTGAAAACATAACATGGTTATTTACACCGGTAGGATATTCAACATTCATTTTTGTTCCTGGAATATCATTCCTATCAAACAAACACTGCCCAGAGCAAATGAGACTGGTTGATCGGAATACTGTTTCAGGAACAGCACAGAATGTCCTACTTGTGTAAATTAGGTATCATCTTACCGTTCCAGACTGTGGATAAGAAACTCACACTTGCAAAATGGTTTTCGGGTCTCCTACTTCCCCTCCATCACCGATGGTTAGTGTGTCATAGCCCAGTTCTAGGTCAAACTCCTCAAAGTTAATCTGAATCACCTGTTGGCAGAAATGAGGCATAATGCTTAGTGATGTGTCAGATGAACTGAATTAAACTTTATGGCTCTTGCATAATTGAATCCTGTCAGCTGACTGAAACAGAGAGAGAGAGAAGATGGCCAAAACTCTCTTTACTGAATTTGGTAGAGAATAAAGAAACTTCAACTTTATTAGAAGGTAAAAGTTTCCAGAAAACGTACCCGAGTTTGCTTTGAGCATTCAAGCATGATGAACATGCTTCTACTGAACAAACGTCATAAATTAAAATGAGAATTTTGTTTGCTTTTATATACACCAAATGTACCAGTTTTTATAGTGCTCAACAGAAGAATGTAATCATAACCAAAAGCAGTCAAGATTATTAGTAATACATATTTAGCAATTATTGATTAAACAGGACATTTTTAAATTTATGTACCACCTTTGTGATTCAATAGAAATATATTATTTATTATGACTCATAAATGGAGCTCTAAAATAAAAAATAAAACAATACAATACATTTTTGTGGAAGAATTTTTTTAGTTTTTATTGCAGAATGTAATCATAAGCCAGCAGTCAGGTATTATTATTATTTGCAATAGCTGAATTCAATGCTAGCTGTTTTGACTTTATTTTGATATAATGTGGCTTAATGTTTATTATGTATGTGCACAATAAAAAGCATTGGGATATGTTTGTACACAATACAAATCTTTTTTAGGGTTTCTCAAGAACAACAGAACAAGTGAAGTACTTTACATAATCAACATGTAAAATCTCCTTCTTCCTCATTTCTTACAATCAAACTTCTGAATGTGATTCTTTCTTTTAGAGGAAACTGCTTTCAAAATATTTTTATATTTACCACGTCTTTCTCATTCAGCGAACCTTCAAAAACCAGCAAGATAATCCGGCTAATCTAGATCTAAACAATGTGGTTTGACCAGATTCTGATATAGTTTGATTTCTTGCCAAGATGACTAAATACAGTAACCGGAACTTTTTAAACTTGATTTTTTTTTTTTTGTAATTGGGTAGTAGATGTTTAATGAATGCGGTAGCACTTTTATTTTACAGTACGTGTACTTCCCTGGTAAATACATGGCAAATGTATTGTACCTGCAGTAAATGAGTGGTAACACAAGGTACTTACCTGGCGTGTATGTACATGGTAACAAATAAGAAACACGGCTGTACTTAACAGTCATGCATGGTAATTATTTTGTACATACAGACAAGTGTGGGTACTTACAGGTAGTGTCCATACATGGTAAATAATTAGATACTTTACTGTACTTACTAATGTATATACATGGTAAATATGTAGTCTTACGGACAAGTGGGTACAAACAGGCACGTCCTTACAGACGGATATGGGAAACTAATCAGACAGCTCAAATCCATAAACCCCAGAAAATTCAGATGCCTCTCGTTGTTGTATTCCTCTTTGCCAGGCAAACTACGTCGAGTGTAAGCTTTAAAAGCATTCTTTGGTGGTCAGATGTGACCAAAACCAAATATAACGGCCATTAATATGCCATGCCGGGCCGAGGATGGAAATGTTAGCCGATTTATCCTCATGCTTAAGTGCACTCTGGACTGTTTGAAAACCTCAATCTATTTCCAGGGTGCTTTAAGCCCTGGCCACTCAATTGATTGGGCAGGAGAGAAAGCTGATTGACTTGTCTGAAACATGTTTACTAGATGTGCTCTCAGAGGGTTTTTTTTAAAATGCTCTGAAAAGATGATGAAAACGCTCCGGGCCTGCATCACCTACACCATGCTCAGGCTGGATTAAGCACAAACAAGGTCCTCAGAGAAGGTCACAACAGTGAAGGATGTATTAGGATAATGCAAAATAAAATGTAGAATAGAATGTAGCTAAACCTTCATTTTGAGGTAAAAATCTGTACATTTTAGTGTGTACAGTATGTGTATATGTATATGTGTGTGTGTGTGTCAGTGTAACATGATCCTGCCGAAATCATTCTAATATGCTGATTTTCTGCTCAAGAAACATCATTATTATCAAAGCTGAAAACAGTTTAATATTTTTTTGTGGAAACTGAGATACATTTTTTCAGGATTCTTTGACGAATAGAAAATTTAAAAAAGAAATAGAAAAAGAAATTGCAAATTACTTTACTGTCACTTTTGAACAATCGATTGCATCCTTGTTGAAAAGAAAAGTATTAAAAAAGTATAAAAAAAAACTTTTGAATGGTAGTATTTGTACAAATATTTCAGTATATAACAAACCATTGAAAAAAAAACATTATTTACCCACCAATGTCATTGTAAATATGTATACTCTTATGTTAAATGAAACAGAATATGTATTGAAAAATGTTTATGCTGCAATTTTTTTCCAGCTGTATGATATTATAATTAATTGTTATGTTTGATTTCCCTTTTTCTTAATATATATAATAATAAAAAATGACAGAAAAAAGTAATTATGTATATAATACACAAATAACCGTTTTTTTGAAGATGTGATGGTATTTTGTATCCTTTTTGAGTTCTATGATTTATATTCAATTGTTTTATTGGGTTTTCTTTTTTTCTTAATTAAATATAATATATAGTTATTTTTTCTATTTTCTCAAGTAAATTAATTACACTTTATAATTTTATCTGAGTTATCATATCAATATTGTTAATAACTCGGAACTGACCCCTACCTTTTTGAAATGTTGTGTATTTGTATCTTATTAAAAATCATTTCACAAAAATGAAGAAAAAAATGGCATTAGTTACTCACATGTTGTTTTTAAAACCTTTTTTTTAAAGGCAAAAAAAAAAAGAGTTTTTGATGAATTGTTTATTCTACTCTTTTCCATGTATTGGCATTTTGTAGTTCCTAAAAAAAGGACAAAAAAGTTCCAAAAAGGACAAAAAACTAATTAAATGCAAATACTACTAAAATATATACATGTATATATAAATAAATAAATAAATAAATGTTTGGTTCCAAAATGCAATAAACGCCTTTTTTTTTTTAAGAAATTGAGTTTCCGCCAAAATCGGTATTGTATCTGGTCGTATTGAAAAGTCAGTTTTTAATCTTACTCAAAATGCGATATTCGCCGAGTTATTCTGTCATGTTTTCTCCCATTTTTTTTCCAAACCGCTACCAAACACAGTCTCCCTTCTCTGCAGAATGCGATATGTCCGCTTAACCAATCACAGCGCACCATTCCACGTACTGTAAACAGTAACAACCAATCACAGGGCACAATTCCCCGCACTCTAGACAGTAATGTCGGCGCTTTGAATACACCCGAGTTCCTAGTTTTCCTCATTTATTTTGTACTTTTTGATCAACAAACAAAAAAATTAGGGCTGCACAATAAATCACATGCAAATGCGCATCTCATCAGTAAAGCCGGTCCCATGATTAGTAGTAATTCTCCATCACCTGCTTTCAAATGGAGCTGTATTCATACACAGAGCGTAGATCACTGCTAGATCGCGTTCATATCCAGATTAGTCGCTTCGATTTAGGAACGCGATACTATACTTGCAGTTAAGTGTTTTTATTAATGCCATTAATGTTTTTTGTTAATACAGCATATAGCACTAGTCAACAAAATGATTGTAACATGGCAAAGATGAATGCACTTTTGTCATTTTGGAATTTCTGTGGTTTAAATTGATATTGTTGTTCATGTATGTTCATTTATTTTCTTTTATTGTTGTAATTAATTATAGCATTAACAAGATGACCCGTTTAATTCTTTTTGGGAGCGATGACTGATTTGAATGTATTTTTAGTCCATGGCCTGCATATAAGATTAGTATTGACCAAGATCAGAGGCTGTCATATGTGGATCAACTTACTATAGTTTCAATATGAAAAATAACTTTTATATTGATTCAATGGATTAATTTCCTTTTGAAAAAAAAAACGTGTCATGGATTTATTGCATTTTTGGAAAAAATAATAACATTTTATAATAAATCTTTGAAATATCAATCTGGTATTTGAATTTTATGTTTATTATACTTAACGATCTATGGAAAGTTTGAAACAGAAAAACTGAAACAGAAAACAGAACGTTTTTTCACTCTTGCCACTTTCTTGGTAAAGAAAACTAATTTTTACTCAAATTAATCAAAATAGATTTATAGCGTTTTGGAACCAAACTCTTCAAATACATACATATATATAGATATATATATATATATATATATCTATCTTTATATACACATCAAGCATTGTGATGAGCTTAGGGGGGTAATTATAATGATATTGATTTTATTTTGGGGTCATTATGTCTGGAATATAAATATAAAGTTTCTCCAACAGGAACAGTGTGTTCTAATACAGATTTATTGTGATGTGTTGTAAACACAAGCACACATAAAAATGAAGTAAATACACATAAAAATGTTTGCCATGACGCACTGTAAAACGTCTGATAAACAGCCCAACCATTCTGAAGATATGAAACTCTATTACTGCTCCAAACTGATTCACAAATGACTGAGACTTAGTCATTCACAAGCTATTCTGACGTTCTGCCTCTTGAAATTGGAAAGTTATCAGCAGAACGATCACAAAAAAGCAGGAAGAAAGCCAGTAATATTTCAAGTCACATTTCATTCACTCGCATCTCATACGCAAGTAGGCTAAACCTGTGTTAGCGCTGCCGTAAGCATCTTATCAATCACGCTCGCTGATTTCAATTCAGATATTAAACATTAGCAAGATTTTGTGGTAATTCAACTCACATGCGCTAATTTTTTTGACACCCTAATTTCTTTATCATTGGCATTAGCATATCATGGCCTTAGGTGCAGCAGACTAATTACAGACTAGTAATTGCAACACAAGTTGTCGTGTCGCATTAACTTAACATTGTTTCAGAAGAGCAGCCAATCAGACAGGCACAACTTTGTTTCTTTCTTTGACAAAGTCATTTGTATTGATAACTTTTTTTTTAACATATAAGGTGAAGTGTGTCATGTCCTCGGTTTGATCATCCTGTCCGGTTTTTGTGTTTTGTATCTGTCTGCATGTTGTGAACACATGGTGTTTTGTTTTGATCATTCACCATGTACTCTTCTGTGGCGTTCCTCCCTCCCTCTCGTTACCACCCGTATTGCTCATTATTGTTTGATTTCGCTCACTTGAATTCAATGTTCTGTTAGTCTCCTGCTCTATTTATTCCCCTCTTGTGTGTCGTCCAGTGCTAGATCGTTGTTCGCCAGTTCGCCAACACTCAGCCATCCCGTCTGGTCCTGTCAAGTCTGGTCTATTCGTGCCATTGTCGGCTCCCTGTCAGGTTTTTGTTGCTTCTTCCAATTGTTTTGTTTTTCTATTTCTCCTTCCCCGTTTCCTAGGCCGGGCGTCTGCTTCCCCGCAGAAGTTTTTCTCGCCCCGCTTGGACGCTGGCTTCCCTGCCTCTGCCTCCCCTCTCCACCCTCTGATTCCTCATGCAGCCGCGCCATTGAGAAGGACTGTTTTTGCTCAGTGTTTCTGTTGGACTATTTTCCTATTACCCCAGCTGGTTTTTTGTTCATTCGAGGAATTTCCCTTTTTGTTTGGACTTATCATAATAAACAGTTTTCCTGCTGAAGCCTGCATCTGTGTCCGTGTTGTGTGCCTGACAGAACGATCTAGCCAAAATGGACACAGCAGGCCCAGATCCTGTCAGAACCGCTGTCACCCAGCAGGGAGCTCTTGTTGGGGCCAGCATTAAGGCCGGGGGGTTCCTTGAGGCCACACCAAAAAACAAGGAGGTGGAGTTCTGCTAACAGTAGCTTGATCGTACCACTCGTATACTGAGGCTGCCTGCGCGAGATTCGCCAGTGTTGTGGGGGGGGGGGTGGGGGGGGGGTGGGGGGGGGGGGGTCCAGTCCATCCTCTTCCTCGTCATGAGTCTGAACCCCGATGCAACAATCCACCACCCTATGATGGAGACCCCAACTCCTGCCGGGCTTTCTTGTCCCAGTGTTCTGTGGTGTTTGCCCTACAGCCACGCACATATGCAGTTGAGGAGTCCAAAGTGGCTTTTGTACTGACGCTCCTAACGGGAAAGGCTCGAGACTGGGGAAACGTCCATTTGGGAAGGCTGAAAAAAAAAAAAAAAAAAAACAAAAAAAAAAAAAAAAAAAAAAAAAAAAAACAATCTCCCTGGGTGCATCATTGAGGATTTCCGCCAGGAGATGGTGAGGCTGTTTGACCGCTCTGCCAGGGGTCAGGAAGCAGCCAACCAACTAGCACGGGTTCATCAGGGGGGTCGTTCAGTGACGGAGTATGCTATCCAATTCAAAACCCTGGCAGCTTCCTGTGACTGGAATGAAGGGGCCTGTCGATCCATGTTCCGTGCAGGGCTGGAGGATGACATTCAGGATGAGCTGGCCACTCATGACTTGCCGCATTATTTTGACGACCTTATCAATATGGCATTACGGATCGAGGGTCGCCTTCACCGCCGTCGTCAGCGCCTGGCAGTTCTTCCGTCCTGGAGGGCGGAGGAGTTGTCTTCGGTTTCCCCTACAGACTTCTTGAACACAACTTCCACTCTGCCTGAGCCTATGCAGGTGGGGCGCCTTCGCCTCACTCCCCAATAGAAGCAGCAACGTCTTGCCCTAGGGCTGTGTCTGTACTGCGGCAAGCCTGGTCACTTCGCAGCAGGCTGTCCTTTAAAAGCCATGGCTCGCCAGTAAAGAGGGGGATCCTGGTGAGCGCTACCCCTTTATTGCATTCCCCCACCTCTCGTACTCTCCTTCCTATTTCTATTCTGTTTGGTGACTTTTCTAATGCCTGCTCGGCACTGATTGATTCATGAGCTGAGGGCAACTTTATGGATAGCTCTCTAGCCACCCTGTGGGGGATTCCTGCCATTCCTCTTCCTGAACCTATTCCTGCCCGTTCCCTGAATGGCACTTTAATCACTACTGTCTCCTATGCTACCCCTCCTGTTATTCTTATTGTCTCCGGCAATCACCGTGAGGTGACCACGCTGTACCTTCTTGACTCCCCGAGTGCTCCCATAGTGTTGGGGCACCCGTGGTTAGTGCATCACGTGGATTGGTCTAGCAACTCCGTCTTGTCATGGAGTCAGTTTTGTCTTGCATCTTGTTTGGGTGCTGCCTCTTTTCCTGTGTCTGTGTGCCCTGTCTTGCAGGCGGAGGCGGCTGATTTGACCGGGGTCCCGGCAGAGTACTACGACCTGCGCCAAGTGTTCAGCAAGTCCTGGGCCACCTCTTTACCTCAGCATCACCCATATGATTGTGCCATCGAGCTCCTCCCAGGCACTTCTCCGCCAAAGGGTCACTTGTTTTCCCTTTCCGGTCCTGAAAGAGAGGCCATGGACAAGTATATTAACGAATCCCTCAAAGCCGGTCTCATCCGACCCTCTTCATCTCCCGCAGGTGCTGGGTTTTTCTTTGTCAAAAAGAAAGACGGCTCCCTGCGTCCCTGTATAGATTATCGAGGCCTGAAACGCCATCAATTAAAGACATGTACCCTGCCTCTCATGTCGTCTGCTTCGAGCTTTCAGAGCGAATTTACCAAGCTAGACCTCCGTAATGCCTACCATTTGATCCGTATACGTGAGGGGGATGAGTGGAAGACAGCTTTCAACACACCCACTGGACACTTTGAGTATCGGGTCCTACCGTTTGGTCTGACCAATGCCCCAGCTGTCTTCCAGACCCTGGTCAACGATGTGCTGGGAGACATGGTAAACAAGTTTGTCTTTGTGTACCTGGATAACATTCTAATCTTTTCTCCCTCACTTCAGGTACACACTCAACACATACGTCAGGTGCTACAACGGCTGCTGGAGAACCAGCTTTATGTCAAGGCGGAAAAGTGCATCTTCCATGCCCAGTCGGTTTTGATTTTGATTTTGTTTTTGTTTTCTTTTCTTCTCAACCACTTTATTAATATGCTTATGGCAGACTTGAATGTAATAGAGAGGAAGCATCTTCGTATTGTCAAGCAGGGGTTTTCACACATGTTTTCTGTGAGTGGCAATCCAGTGTTGTAATTATTCATTTTTAATATTTTTCTAAGTGATCGTTGTGGTTAGTGGTTGATCTTGTATAAAACCTCCAGTGTTTTCCAGTGTACGTGCGTGTGTGTAGTTTCAAAGAGGCAGAAACTTTGGTATATATATACTATATATTCATATAGAAGACAGTCCTCTCAATAAATTAAGAATGTCATGGAAAAGTCATTTGTTGCAGTAATTCACCTCAAATTGTGAACCGCTGCTGTATTAAATAATTCAATGCACCAGACCGAAGAGTTAGGGGTCTTTGGTTCTTTTAATGTTGATGATTTTGGCTCACATTTAACAAAAACCACCAATCCACTATCTCAACAAATTAGAATACTTCATAAGACCAATTAAAAAAACATTTTTAATGAATTGTTGGCCTTCTGGAAAGTATGCTCATTTACTGTACATGTATTCAATACTTGGTAGGGGCTCCTTTTGCTTTAATTACTGCCTCAATTCGGCGTGAAATGGAGGTGATCAGTTTGTGGCACTGCTGAGGTGTATGGAAGCCCAGGTTTCTTTGACAGTGGTTTTCAGCTCATCTGCATTTTTTGGTCTCTGTTTCTCATTTTCCTCTTGACAATAGGTCTGGTGAGTTTGCTGGCCAGTCAAGTACACCAACACCATGGTCGTTTAACCAATTTTTGGTGCTTTTGGCAGTGTGGGCAGGTGCCAAATCCTGCTGGAAAATGAAATCAGCATCTTCAAAAAGCTGGTCAGCAGAAGGAAGCATGAAGTGCTCCAAAATGTCTTGGTAAACGGGTGCAGTGACTTTGGTTTTCAAAAAAACACAATGGACCAACAACAGCAAATGACATCGCACCCCAAATCATCACAGACTGTGGAAACGTAACACTGGACTTCAAGCAACTTGTGCTATGAGCTTCTCCACCCTTCCTCCTGACTCTAGGACCTTGGTTTCCAAATGTAATACAAAACTTGCTCTCATCTGAAAGAGGACTTTGGACCACTGGGCAACAGTCCCAGTTCTTCTTCTCCTTAGCCCAGGTAACGCCTCTGACGTTGTCTGTGGTTCAGGAGTGGCTTAACAAGAGGAATACGACAACTGTAGCCAAATTCCTTGACACGTCTGTGTGTGGTGCTCTTGATGCCTTGACCCCAGCCTCATTCCATTCCTTGTGAAGTTCACTCAATTTCTTAAATCGATTTTGCTTGACAATCCTAATAAAGCTGCGGTTCTCTCGGTTGGTTGAGCATCTTTTTCTTCCACACTTTTTCCTTACCACTCAACTTTGTTAACATGCTTGGATACAGCAATCTGTGAACAGCCAGCTTTTTTGGCAATGGATGTTTGTGGCTTACCCTCATTGTGAAGGGTGTCAATTATTGTCTTATGGACAACTGTCTGTTCAGCAGTCTTCCCCATGATTGTGTAGACTTCTGACCCAGACTGAGAGACCATTTGAAGGCTCAGGAAACCTTTGCAGTTGTTTTGAGTTGATTAGCTGATTGGCATGTCACCATATTCTCATTTTTGTGATAGTGAATTGGTGGGTTTTTGTGAGCCAAAATCATCAATTAAAAGAACAAAGACTTAAACTACTTCAGTCTGTTCATTGAATTTACTTAATACATGAGTTTCACAATTTGAGTTGAATTACTGAATAATGAACTTTTTTCCACGACATTCTAATTTATTGAGATGCACCATATATATATATATATTATATGTGTGAGATGAGAATTTGCTATACCTATTGATTATTGATCTAAACATGATTTTAGTATTTAGGTACAGATTGGATTCATAGTGTTCTTGGTCCATTGATCAGTATCCAAATTGATGTTTAAAAAAAAAAAAACATATGTTAAGTATTTTGTGTGTCACCTAATTAATATTAACAAGCAATTTATAACCATCACAACTTACACATGTGTCTCATGCCTTTCTACAACAAAGTAATGCCTACAATTATATGTGTGTGTCACGATTGTTGCTACAACTGTATCTACAGTGTGTAAAGGCCTACATTGAAGTTAACAAAAAAGAAACCGCTTCATAACCTTATGTGCTAAATGTATGCTTTACAGTAATTGAAAATGAAACACTGCGGGAGATAAATGACATACACATTGCACCGGGCTTTGTTGCTGGACTATTTATGGGCGAAGCTTCTGACACTGTTAGGTTATGACAGCGAGAGCACAGTAACCAAGGAAACAGGCCTTCCTTAGCTCAGGTTGCACAAGTGAGGATCGATAAATCACCATGGCCGGGACAGAGGCTTAAGTCAGGAGAAAGGAGAATAAAGTGCTTTTGTTGGCTTTTCCAATTTGACGAGCTCAAGATAATCTGCTATACTTGTGAATTTTCACTTTAAGGATAGGAGAGGATAGATCCGCGCCACCTAAGTCTGCAAACAGCCGTATTCTTTTTGTTTTGTTTTTGGAGATTGAGTCAGCTGAATCAATATTTATTCAATCCACACTGAGAGCGCATGGCGCGCAATGATATGCAAAATGTTAAAAAGATTACAATAGACAAATTCAATCCAAGCTGCTGCGTGACGATCTTGGAATGCTGAAATCGCTTTCGGTATTCTGAGATTGTCTTAGTGAAGTCAGAGCTCTTGCACTGTGCTATTGCATTTATCAGTGTCTTTGGGGGGTTTGGCCTCAGGAAGAACAAAAGGCTAAGACGGCCAAAATGGCCATGAACTGTCCAACACCAGTGGTATCCATTTAGCAGTATGTGCCCAGCCAAGGTATGTGTACGTGAACCTTAACTTGATAGTACTAGATATCAAGGCTTAAAGGAACAGTTCACCCAAAAATTGCAGTGAATGGGTGCCATCAGAATGAGAGTTCAAATAGATGATAAAAACATCACAATAATCCACATGGCTCCATCAATTTTTTTGTTGGGGGACATCTTGTGAAAACCTCAATGTTTGTAAATTAGAAACAAATCCTACATTTAAGTTTAATCCATCACTTCTAGCAAAAATACGATCCTATAATTCATCATAATGCTTAGTTTAGTTAAAAAAGGAAGCCCATCCCCTTTTGTCCTCTCACTTCAGAATTCACTGGCATAGTATTTGTTTAGAAAGCGTTTTCGGTGTTCGATCTGTACATATTTCTCTCCTGATTCCATTGGCGGCTCGTGGGTTTTAAAATAGAGGAGGCACACTAATTGTACTGGTCTGGGATCCCTGCCATTTATTATTATTATTTGCTTAACCACTTTTAAATGGCTTTTTGGTTGCTTTTAGTCCGAAAAATTTAAGAAAACGACATACATACAGCAAGATATTATAATTTCACTTACCTGGCCTATCATTTGAAGCAAACATCCATCCCTTCTTAAGTTTGTGTTAAAAGAGAGCTGCCTGTTGTTCCATTTAATTAAGCCGACTGCTGTAGCCTATATCCAGCTTAGGCTGTTTTCCCTAAATTTATATATATACTGTTTGAATGACAGCTTGGTAAATCTGTTGGCGATCAAATATTGAATATCGCTACTTGTCATAAGTACTTGGTACATTATCAGCACAGCGGCAGACGTTCAAACTAATATCACCTAATTTACGTCTCTATGATGATTGGTTGATATATCAGAAGGGAGGCTAGCCTCCCTTGTGAGGTTTCTTTTCTCAACACTCCTCTGCGCTGAAAGTGAACACTCGATGCTGATAGGCAAATTTTTTACCAACGGAGGCACGAGAGCTAACCTCTCCCCCCGGCCTCCCCCTCCCCTTCTCTATCATCAGCAGATTCGGCACATTCGCGATAGAAAAGTGGTGCTTTCACGTTATGGTATTACAACTGTGAAATTACAAACAAAAAATACACATTCTGAGACATGAACTGAAATGAATTGTGAATTTTATTAACATTAAATCGTCCTCACTCCCTTTTCACCTCATAATTATGTCTCCCCTGACGAGCCGCCACTGCCTGATTCAGATTACGTTTCCTCTGAATAAGCAATAGTATGGTTAGAGGACTCTTATTTTAGCTGTATTTTCGCTTCACATGATGTTAATTGATGGACTGGAGTCATATGGATTACTTGTGGATATTTGTGATGTTTTTAGCAGCTGTTTGGACTCTCATTCTGACGGCACCTATTCTCTCCTGAGCATCCATTGGTGAGCAAGTGTGTTACATTTCTCCAAATCTGATGAAGAAACAAACTCATCTACATCTTGAATGACCTGTGTAAGTAAACTTTTAGCAATTTTTTTTTCTTGGTGTACTATAGTCATTTTAATCCAAGTGTGAAGGCAAGAGTCTTGTAAAAGCATCAGTTAATTATTATTAACTTTATTTTTAGCTTTATTTATTTATTTACTTAACTTTTCCTTATTTATGTTTGCTTGAAATGCTTCATTCAATGTTAGAAAATGATATATAGAACATTTTTGGCCTTAACTATATACAGCTTTTCATGGTTGTGCTGAAGTCATTTTCATAACACCCTCTTTTTATAAAATATAAGCTTGGGTAAATGTCAACATTATCTAATAATGGACTGAAGTATGTCAGGCAAACATGATTTATGAATACACAAAAAACAACAACAACATATAATTCTATTATTATTCCTTGGCTTAATATTTCTTACTAGACTGACCAGGGAAAACACTAGTATTTTTTAGAGAATGTAAATGACAACAAATGATTTTAACTCAAGCTTCACTTCACATCTGCTATAGAGAATCATTTTTATTTTTATCACACTATTCTTGTTCTATAATTAATTGCACTGAATTAACTTGTTAATTCACAGTCCATTTTTATGTTTTATATTTCGTGCAGATTACCCATCCTTTTTTGAGTGCACTTAAAAAACCACTCCACAGCCCAATTAATTAATGATAAGTTCTAGAATGCTCCTCTATCTTCAGTAAAAAAGCGGCAGTTTCTGTGCTTTTAGGGAGATTCATGCATCATTCAGATCACTCTGCCCATCTTTACGCCTCGACTGTCCTGGTGTCCTTTTGTATCGTGGACCTCCCACCACAACGCACATTCCCGGAGTCAATGGGGTATGGAAAACTCTTCTCAGTTCGCCAGACAGGCCGGGTAGGACTATACTACAGGAAGACGCAGTACCCTGTCAACCGCCACCTGTTACAGCCCACATTTCAGACACTTCCAGAGCCACAGAGCACAGAAGGTAGGTGTCATCAGGTTGTGAAAACACCTCACATGCCAGCATCAGAAACACCACATCAGACTCAGAGAAAAGAGTGCGATATAATGAGCAGTCCATATTAATGACCCTGGCACAGTCCTGTTTAATCACAGCCTTGTAGAGGTGCGATCTCTGTGGAGTTTACAGTCAGCGATAAAGTTCCCGGGATTCACCAGTGGATTACCACACGTAGAGAATTATATGTGTGAAATCGTTTCTCTCATTTCCTGTTTGCCTATTTTAATGTGACCTTGAGCTTTATTTATGTGATTATTAGTGGTGTTTGTTATAGCATGCATAAACACGTCATAATGAATTTCGTACTTCAAATCCATTAACATATTTATATATTTAATATTATGCCTAAAATGTGTTTTAATATCACTATTAATAAGGATTATATGATCTCTGTATGATATCAGTCTTTAAATTCAAGATATGTAAAGTGTACCTCAAGTATACTTGCAATAGTTCCATTTATACATCATCTGAAAGCTGAATAAATAAGTTTTCCATTGATGTATGGTTTTGTTAGGATAGGACAATATTTGGCTGAGATACAACTATTTGAAAATCTGCAATCTGAGGGTGCATAAAAATCTAAATATTGAGAAAATCCCCTTTAAAGTTGTCCAAATTAAGTTCTTAGCAATGTATATAACTAATAAAAAAATAAGTTTTGATATATTTACGGTAGGAAATTTACAAAATGTCTTCATGGAACATGATTTTTGCTTAATTCCTAATGATTTTTGGCATGAAAGAAAAATCAATAATTTTGACCCATACATCTTGTGAGAAAATGTGACTGTTTTGCCATTTTCATTTGAATTTGTGTGCTTTGATTTGTACAAAGACGTATGACTTTTAGAAAGGAAAAAAAAAACTACGAATGAAGGTCCGCCTAAAACTTACAACTATCCGTCTGTGGGTTGTAAGCAAATTGTATGAAAACTCACAAATGAGATACATTTTTACAAAATTTGCCACTAGTTTGCCAAAACATAAAAGAGTTTACATTTACATTAAAACACTATTGAGTTAAATTCGACACACAAAATGTATGCTTGATCAGGTCAGAATTTTTTGTACTATCTGTTCATGTTTACTTATTTATTATTTTATACATTTTTTTGCATTTAACATTACTTTTTTTCCCTATTGTACTCAATAATATCAGAATAGACCTATGACCCACAAATTGATATCCGCTAGTGTAATCTACCAAAATGACAAATCAACCCAATGTCATGAGTTCATTCATCAGTGGGGTGGAAGCAGATTGTACGAAAACTCGCAAATGAGATACAAAATGTAAATACCAAATTTTGACATAACTTGCCCAAATGTAAAATACATATAAATTGCCATAACACATTAAAATATCATTGAGTTCAATTTAATGTACAACCTTTGACAGCAACAAAATGTATGTTTGATGGCCATTAATTTTCTTATCCTAACTATTCATAGTTATAGTTTTTTGTTTGTTTGTTTTTTTCCTATTGTACTCAACAAGATCAAAACAGACCTACAAATGAAAAAAAAAACTGCTTGCGTAATCTATTTCAAATACCTTAAAAGTATGTTAAACAGTAAAAACTGTGCTGTCGCATTACTTGTCTAAATGGACAGTACTTGGTCAGAACAAACTGAAACAACCAAGACTGGGTATGCAAGATTAAAAAGATTATAGAAACTTCTTTGTGAGTAATTTTACAGTAATTCTGAAACAGTAGACAAAGCCCTAGCAGCCATCTTGAAACACAACTTGCATTTTTGTCAGCAAATACAAAAGTCTGGTTATTATTTGTATTTTTATTGAGCACAATCTCTCTGTAGAGGCTAGATGTTTTTCCGCCTGCTCCAAAGCTCAGTTTCTCGATCGAACTGTAAGATAAATATAAAGGAGTTCATTTTGGTCACTGAAAGCAAGGGTGATGAAATCTTGACGATGAATGGCCGCTTTAATAGAATTATACTGAGCTGATGTCAGCAATCAACACAACAGGACCATTACATCACTTTTATGAGTCAGCAGTCACAGAAATCCCCTTCCCGAAGTCAAAGGCTTTGATTAATAAAGCTTCAGCTAAATTTCCTCAGGGAGCAATTGAACAGAGGAAATTTAGAGGGAAATTAACAACACAAGTCCGTTGCACCCAAAAAGATAATAAGCATAGCAGAAATCATTAATTGAGGGAAAAAATGCACTAATTATATAGGGTTTGAAATTTTTTATTTGAATGATAATGCTTTCTTTTTATTTTCAGTATTGAGTAGGCCTAATTAATATTATATTAATTATGAGTGAATGTCAATATTTACTGAGAAAAGTAACCAAATGAAAAAAAAAAAAAGATTTTACATTATTGTAGGAAAAGATTAAAGTACTGAACAAAACTGAACAGTTATTACATTTTGAATATGGATATTTTTCTTAGAAAAATGCATCGATTTGCATTCATTTGCTAACATTAGCATCAATGAGGTCTAAAATGCCTGAAGAAAGCCATCATTTAGCATCAAGAAACTGTATTATAGATGAATAGAGCTAATTTGTCAACCTCAAACACCCAAGAAAGCTAATGTTCATAAAATATGTTTATAGTACTTGTAGAAAGCTAACACTGTTGGCGGCAAGGTGTCTTTTACGTTAAAAATGTGTTTACATATTTTTTTTTTTTTTGCCATATCGACTATATACCATTTGTACCACAGTTTTATTACAATTACCACTGTAAAAAATATAGTTAGTGTAGTAAAACCAGGGTTAATTTGTGGTTACAAAACATGGCTAATCCCCATCATATACCATCATGGAGGTGTATTACTACACAAGGAAACTCTTGGTTGGCATTGAGAGTATAGTATTCCTCATGAAGATGTTCTTTAGCATCAAATATCTGAGAAAACTAGTATTAGCATCAAGCAGGTCTACCTGAAAAAAGCTATCTGTTAACATCAAGAATGTGTAGACAGCTATCTGTTAGCATTCCCTTTCATCTCAGTAGCAGCCAGCTGCTCACCTTTTTTGTTTTGTTTTGACCTCTACCAGGGCTAACTGGAGCCATGCTAACCAGCCAAATTTTTATTCTGCTCGTTTAAATGAATTTGAGTAATTTCTGAGTGATTGTAGTATGAATATGTTGATGCATTTAATTCAAATTCCCGAAACTAACCACTCCCATGCGATGGGCAGCAGTCAGGCAGTTCATTCCTGTTCAATTACATATTTATTTGATTAGGTGCAATGAAGCACATCTGTAGAGGATTACGTGTCGGAAGACGTTAAATGAAGGGAGATATTTGCCTCTTAAATTACTCTCACATTATCTAAGGTCTTATTTTCACATTTAGTGGACCAGAGCACCGAGAACCAATGGTTTAGCGGTTAAACTTCAGTTTGGGTCTTTACTTTCGTTTTAGATACTTTTTATGTGACAATGTATATGATAGTCACAAATGCAATCACAGAAAACTTTGAGAAGAATGTGACTACATGGTGTAAACAGGGTCACAGAGTCATGGAGCTCAGTCGGTTGATACAAGTTCAAGTCTGGCTCGTGTTTTATACTGATGCTGTTCCCTGCTGAATGAATCAATAAGTGGCCAAAAATAAGATTTTTTTTTTCTTTTCCAACTAAGAGCTAGAGAGAGCGAGAAGGAGGATGTTCACGCCTCCTGCTGAGAGCCTTGTTGTGTGCCAATACTATGAAGGAAGCACACTGAGATCTCTCTGCGGGGACTGCACACACACTTTCTGTTTGCCTTGTAACTCTGAACATTAGAGAAATAGCCCCATACTTTTACTGAGACAGTATCCAGCTTAAGGTACTTATTACTCAGATGAATCACCGCAAAGAAGACTTTCCAGGAAGCTAATATCTAGTCATTAACATACGTCTGCAAGTGAAAAGGATTTTAAAGCCGACTGCAGTGTCTCCATCCTTGACGGTGGATGTGGCTCTATATTGCAGAGGTGCCACTGAAGCATGAATTAGCTGCAATGAGGGGTGTCGCTAAGGCACATTAGCTACCACCCCTTTCCAAGGGGGATCATTTTGTTATCTTTGGTAGGTCCATTTTCCAGCATGCACTCAAGCAGATGCATTTTCTATTTATTCATGACTACTTGCCAATCCATTTATCAGAATTTTTTTCATTAGGGTCATGCTGGTGCTAATCACATCCAGGGCAGTATGTTAAAAATAACATGTTTTACAATAGAAATGCACAATGTGTTGGTACCATATTGGTTGTCAGCTGATATTCTTGATTTTATTTATCATTATATATTGGATATATATTGGTTGACACTGAATATGTATTTGAGGTTTTTTTTTTCAGTATAGATAATGGATAATGTTATTTGGTTTATATTGAATATTTATTGGAGTTTTTATTTATCAGAACAGATATTGGCTATATATTGGTTGACACTGAAAAATGTATTTGAGTTTTTTTTTTGTCAGTATAGATATTGGATACAGTCTGTTAATATTGAATTTTAATTTGAGTTTTCTTATTTATCATAGCAGATTTTTAGACTTATATTGTGTTGACAAGACGCATATTTGAGTTTTTTTATATCATTATCGTATTGGCCAGCCTATAATCGGTTGATACTGAAAATGTATTTATTTATTTATTTTCTTATGTGTCAGTATAGATATTGGATATATATTGGTTAATATTGAATATTTATTTGAGTTTTTGTTTATCAGTACAGAGTTTCTTTAGATATTGAATATACATATGTTGATACTGAATATGTATTTATTTTTTGTATAATCTAGTATGAGATACGGGGGGATATAGCCGGTTATGTTTATTGTTATTTATGTAGTTTTGTTTGTTTGATTTATTTATTTTGCCAGTATATTGTATAGATATATATAATATTCTATATATATATTGGTTGATATTATTTATTTATTTATTTCTTTAAGTTATTTTTCAGTATCATTATTGAATATGTATTGGTTGTACTAATATTTTATTTGAGGTTTTTTGTTTGTTTGTTTGTTTGTCAGTCTAGATGCTGGCTATATATGTTGCCATTACATATTAGAGTTTTTTTTTTAAATGTAATTTATGATGGTATATATATAATATATTGATACTGATATCTTAATATTTAGTGTTTTCTGCTTTGTTTTTGTCTTTATTCTTTCTTCTAATTTATTCAGGTAAATAATTGACCAACAAAAACATATTAAAATTAAGATACAAATTATACCAAACGAAACTCGTTCGAAAAAAGGGATTCTACAAACAAAAACGTATAAGGTGGTCAAAAAATTATGTCTGACCCACTTTGTTTCTTCCGGCATACTGCCGTCCGATTTACCACGTCATTATGATGTTTACAATTTTCTTTCTTAATTAACAAATTGAACTAAACAAAACACAAACAAATAACATTTAAACATAAATAATATAAAATAAAAATACACTTTCTTAAATGGCACCACCTTTATTTAAAAATGTTCGATAGTGGATAGTAATTTGTCGGTCCTCGGGTCTGAATCACCTGTCTCTTGTTGTCTCTGTGTTTGTGTGTTGTGCGTGGCTTGTTTTGACAGCTCGCCACGTGCGCATATGTCAGCATGATCGTTGTCCCCACCCTCCTTGTTTCACACCTGGTTCTGGTCATCTCATTAGCTTCCCCTTATAGCTCCTTGTGTTTCTCTGTCTTTTGTCAGACTGTTGTGATTATTCCCTTTTCTCTGACTGTCATAGTTTGTATTGCTTACCAGTCCTGTCTTGTCTCGTCCAGTCTCCAGTGCTCGTAGCAGTCTGTTTATTTGTTCCACACCTCTCTGTGCGTTCAGGAACCGTGGGCTTCCTCCGGCATCCGCCTACCCTGGGACTCTGCGGTCTTGTTGTTGGGCTTCTCAGCCTCTCGCTCGGATTAGCGAGCTGCCCCTCCGGCTCCGTCTCCACTGCCGCTGTTGCGGCTTGTTCCAGCCACTGCTCTCCACCCATCGGTGTGGTTGGGGATTCCACGTCCACACTAACTGTCCGCGAAGGCGCTCATTGCCCGCGGTGATAATCTCTGCACAATAAAGCACCCGTTGAACCCGCACCTGAATCCAGCCTGTTCCCTGACAGAACATCTGACCAATGATTCATCAGGAGATCCGCTTTGGTTCTTCGTCTGCAACAGGGAGTTTGCTGGGGCCAGCAACGCCACCGCTCAACACTACATCGCAAGAGGCGGCAGCTAAATGCCCGAGTCGTCTGTAGCTCCTCACATTGCGTCATGATCTTTCAGCGGAAGGCTGCTAACCGGGTCCCGTCCTCCTCTCGGTATTCCGTTTGGACCCCGAACCGCATGCAACATCCCGGTTTATTAGGGCGATCCGAATGCCCTGCCAGAGCCTTCTCCTCCCAATTGGCTCGCGCTGGTGTTCTCACTGCAGCCTCTACGTTACTCCACGAGGAGGCGTATGTGGCATCCATGCCTCACTCTCCTCTCGGGTCGCGGCGCCCGCGCACGCAAGCGAAGGGGAATCCGCCGTATGGAGATCGCGGTCTGCACTGCGTTGGGCTACTTTTGCGGATTTGTTGCAGGGAGATGAGGCGGCAGCTCAGCTGTCTCAGTTGTCGCAGAGGAGATGCTCAGTCACCGACTATGCCATACAATTTCAGACTCTAGCGGCGGCTTGCGGCTGGAATGAGGGCGCGCTACGCGCGCGATTTCTCGAGGGACTGGATGAGGTAATAGCTGACGAATTAGCGATGGTGGAAAACAAAAAACCAGAAGTTCCTACGAGAGTAGACAGTTTGATTAATCTCGCGCTCTGTGTGGAGGGCCGCCTCAACCGCCGCCAGCAACGCCGTCAATCCACTACTCCGTGGCGCCACCTGGAGTCCGCGTCAGTCGATGCGGCGAGTTCACAGGCAGCTGATGTGGAGCCCATGCAACTGGGTCGTCTCTGGCTTATGCCGCAGCAGAGACGGGAGCGTTTAGCTCAGGGATTGTGCCTGTACTGTGGCAAGGCTGGCCATTTTGTCCTTCAGTGCCCGTTAAAAGTCAGGGCCCACCAGTGAAGCGGAGAGTCCTGTTGGGTGCCTTTCCCTGTTCAAGCTCTCCAGCAACGCGCACCCAGCTGCCCTTTCGACTCTCCTTCCTGGGAGGTTCACACACGGGCCATGCCCTTCTGGATTCAGGGGCTTTCCTGGATTCTGCCTCTGATCACAAGTGGGGGATTCCGACCATTCCCCTGGTTAAGCCCATTACAGCATGGTCATTATTGGGCAATCCCCTCACTACCATCACTCACGTTACCCCTTGTGTAAGCCTTTCCCTCTCTGGTAACCACTGTGAGCAGATCGAACTGTTACTTATTGACTCCCCTAAAGCCCCGTTAATTTTAGGACATCCTTGGTTACTGAAACACAACCCACAGATTGATTGGGCCAATAACTCTATTTTAACCTGGAGTCAGTCTTGTCATGTGTCATGTTTGGGTGCTGCTTTTCCTGCTGTCTCTGTGTCTCGTGTTCCACAGGTGGATCCGGCTGACTTGACCGGCATCCCGGCGGAGTACTGCGATCTCCATGCGGTTTTCAGTAAGTCCCGGGCCACCTCTCTACCTCCGCATCATCCATACGACTGTGCCATTGACCTTCTCCCAGGCACTTCTCCCCCTAAGGGTCGTTTATATTCCCTTTCAGGTCCTGAACGAGAGGCCATGGACAGGTATATACGTGATTCACTACAGGCTGGGCTCATTCGCCATTCCTCCTCTCCCGCTGGGGCGGGGTTTTTCTTCGTTCAGAAGAAGGACGGCTTCCTACACCCTTGTATCGATTACAGAGGTTTGAATGACATTACGGTAAAGAACAGGTACCCCCTACCTTTAATGTCTTCTGCTTTTGAATTGTTGCAGGGAGCTCGGGTCTTCACCAAATTAGACCTCCACAACGCCTACCATCTGGTGTGCATTCGGGAGGGGGATGAGTGGAAGACGGCATTCAACACCCCCTCGGGACACTACGAGTATCTGGTTCTTCCGTTTGGTCTGACCAATGCTCCGGACGTTTTCCAGGGTCTCGTCAGTAGCGTTCTGGGTGACATGATCAATCAGTTTGTCTTTGTGTATTTGGATGATATTCTGATTTTCTCTTCTCTCCACTTACACACTCAGCACGTTAGACGGGTCCTCCAGCGCTTATTAGAGAACCAGTTGTTCGTCAAGGTGGAGAAGTGCGAATTCCATGCCGAGTCTGTTATGTTCCTTGGCCATATCATCTCTACTAGGGGGATTAAACCAGACCCTGCTAAGATAGAGGCTGTCGCCAAGTGGTCAGTCCCCGACTCCCGTAAGGCCCTGCAGTGTTTCCTGGGTTTTGCCAACTTCTATTGGCGATACATCAGGAATTTTGGTCAGATTGCTGCTCCGCTCACGGCATTAACCTCCACCAAGATGTACTTCAGGTGGAACCAGGATGCTCAGTTATCCTTTGACACATTAAAGTCCCGTTTTGTCTCTGCACCTTTTCTGTTGGTTCCAGATCCTGAGTCCCAGTTCATTGTCGAGGTTGACGCATCGGACGTCGGGGTTGGCGCAGTTCTGTCTCAGCGATCCCTCCGCGACGGGAAGGTGCACCCGTGTGCTTTCTTTTCTCGCAGTCTCAGCCCTGCAGAACGTAACTACGACATTGGCAATAGAGAACTGTTGGTGGTAAGATTGGCCTTGGGGGAGTGGCGTCACTGGTTGGAGGGGTCGGCGCAGCCCTTCTTGTTCTGGACGGATCACAAGAATCTCGATTATATCCGTTCGGCCAAGAGGCTGAGCTCGCTGAGCTCGCTGGGCACTTTTCTTTGGCCGGTTCAACTTTACCCTCTCGTACCGGCCAGGGTCCAAAAACGTCAAGCCCGACGCTCTCTCGTGCCTGTTCTGGGCTCCGGAGGGGGAGCTTACGGCCGAAGTCATTCTTCCTGAAGGGGTGGTGGTCGGGGCTCTTTCTTGGGGTATCGAGCGGCGCGTAGAGGAGGCCGGTCAAGGGGTGCAAGTGCCAGGGAAGTGCCCGGCGGGCAGGTTGCCGTGCCGGCTGTGTTGCGCCCCGAGGTCCTTCAGTGGGGTCACGCGTCCAGGCTGGTTTGCAATCCAGGGATTCGGAGAACGTTGTTTGCCATCCGTCAACGCTTCTGGTGGCCCACACTGCCCACAGATGTCAGACAGTTTGTGTTGGCCTGCCCCACATGCGCCCAATGTAAGCCAGTGAATCGCCCTCCTGATGGTCTGCTTCATCCTCTTCCTGTCCCTTCCCGTCCATGGTCACATATCGCCCTTGATTTTGTCTCTGGGCTCCCCCCATCGAAGGGTAACACTGTGGTTCTCACTGTGGTGGATCGCTTTTCCAAGGCGGTTCATTTCATTCCCCTGCCCAAATTGCCCTCCGCCCGGGAGACCGCCCAACTGATCGTGGATCACGTCTTCCGTCTCCATGGATTGCCGGTTTATGTGGTTTCAGATAGGGGTCCTCAGTTCACCTCCTGGTTTTGGAAAGAATTTTGTAGACAGATTGGGGCCTCTGCGAGTCTGTCTTCCGGTTTTCATCCTCAGACCAATGGGCAATGCGAGTGGGCCAACCAGGATCTTGGGAGAATGCTCCGCTGTCTGACATCCAACAATCTGAGTTCCTGGTGCCAACAGCTCTCCTGGATAGAATACACGCGTAACTCCCTTCCAGTGGCGGTTTCAGGTATGTCCCCTTTTGAGTGCTCTGTGGGTTATAAACCGCCTCTGTTTCCATCACTGGAACCCGATGCTGCGGTTCCGTCCGCCCTGGCTTTCGTTCAGCGCTGCCGCCGCACCTGGGAGAGAGTCAGGAGGGTTTTGGTCCTCTCCTCGGGACGAACCAAGGCAGCAGCCGATCGTCGACGGTCCTCTCCTCCAACCTATGTGTGTGGTCAACGGGTATGGCTTTTCTACCAGGGATCTGCCTCTCCGGGTGCCCTCTCGTAAACTGGCGCCCAGATTCATTGGGCCATACCGCGTCACCAAGGTGGTTAATCCAGTGGCGATCAGGCTCATGCTCCCTCCTGCTCTTGGTCGGGTTCACCCTGTGTTTCATGTCTCTAGGGTTAAACCTGTGTTTTCTTCTCCCCTTAACCCTGCCGGCGATCGTCCCATCCCCCCACCTCCTTGTCTTGTGGATGGCTCCCCTACCTATAAGGTTAGGAGATTACTCGACGAGCGACGCCGTGGAAGAGGGTTTCAGTATCTCGTGGACTGGGAGGGTTATGGTCCAGAGGAGAGATGCTGGGTGCCGTCCCGGGACATTTTGGACCATTCGTTGATCGAGGACTTCCGTCGGCGCAAGGTGGGCCTCCTCCTGGGGCGCCTGGTGGCGCTCCTGGGAGGGGGGGTACTGTCGGGTCTCGGGTCTGATCACCTGTCTCTTGTTGTCTCTGTGTTTGTGTGTTGTGCGTGGCTTGTTTTGACAGCTCGCCACGTGCGCATATGTCAGCATGATCGCTGTCCCCGCCCTCCTTGTTTCACACCTGGTTCTGGTCATCTCATTAGCTTCCCCTTATAGCTCCTCGTGTTTCTCTGTCGGTTGTCAGATTGTTGTGATTATTCCCTTGCTCTGACTGTCCGTGTATTATCGCTTACCAGTCCTGTCTTGTCTCGTCCAGGCTCCAGTGCTCGTAGCAGTCTGTTTATTTGTTCCACACCTCTCTGTGCGTTCAGGAACCATGGGCTTCCTCCGGCATCCGACTTCCCTGGGACTCCGCGGTCTCGTTGTTGGGCTTCTCAGCCTCTCGCTCGGATTAGCGAGCTGCCCCTCCGGCTCTGTCTCCACTGCCGCTGTTGTGGCTTGTTCCAGCCACTGCTCTCCACCCATCGGTGTGGTTGGGGATTCCACGTCCACACGAACTGTCCGCGAAGGCGCTCATTGCCCGCGGTGATATCTCTGCACAATAAAGCACCTGTTGAACCCGCACCTGAATCCAGCCTCGTTTTCCGTGACATATATTGGTTGATATGGAATATTTATTTAATACTTTTATTTATCAGTTCAGATATTGGAAATATGTTGGTTATTGAGTATTTATTTGTAGATGTTGTTTTATTTAATTTTTTGTCTGCGTGCTTGTGTGTGTGTGTATTTTCCAAATACGGATTTATGGCCATATTATAATCAACGAGACAATATATGTAATTTTACAGTAAAATATTGCTAAAGGTGATAAATGATAATCAACCAACTGTTGACTCTTTACAACTGCCAAAAGCATATTAGTCCATAAATGTAGGATTAAACTGATGTGCCATCGCAGGTGTGCATGTGTTTATAGTGGCTTCAAAAATTACTCAAACAATCAGATTTTAGACCTGCAAATGTATGTTTTATAAATGTTGTCACCTTATACACAAAAGTGATTTAAATGGGTTCTATGAAGTGGAAGCTGTCACATGAGACCCTGTCAGATTATAATGCAATAAACAAAATGAAGCTGGAAAAAATTCACAACAGACTGCCAGACTCGCACTGTGACATGGCAGCAATCGCCTGCAGCTAAATAGAATAACTTCATTTGCCCTTAACACTGTGGGGAGGAATTAAGACAGAAAGAAAATCAATCTGGACTCTTGTCCTCTGGTAAAGACCAGAATACTCTGAACTGATATCTTGATTGTATGACTGAATTGTGGGAGAGTGCCAGGGTTTGTTTTAAAGCAGATTTGATTATGACAGAATGTGGTTTGTTTAATCTTTGCAGTGAACATGAGTTTTAAATTTTCCTCAATGTGTAGCTCAATGTCTACCGTCGACATAGGCAGACTTGAGTGATGACTGAGTTTCAGTTCAATTCAATACATTTTTCGATATTTGGAATTATTGGTTGCTAAACTAATACTCAAATACAAATATTGTATAAAATAGTCCTTCCTTAATGAAATGCAACTTTTTCTTAATTGAGAAATTTTGGTATTAAATTAATTAAGTACTTTTTTTAGGTTGTGCCCACATTCTCCATCAATTCTTCTTTTTTTTACTGTTCTCTGAGGTCCACTTATAATGTTATCAAGATTTTTACATCAAAAAACAATAATTTAGAAGTAATAAGCTATTTTCCGTCCTGTTTTTAACCCCCCTCATCAGAACACTCTGTTTGAATAGGTGTGGCGGATTGTAGACTTGAAAGTAAATGCCCACTGCTATGATTGGTTGTGTATGTTTTGACACAACCTTCCTACATGATGGACGCTGCTGTGATTTAGGTCAAAAATCCATAAATACTCCGTACATTTTAAACAATCTGTTTAACAGACAAAGTAATAGTGATCACGTAATAAAAACCGTTACTCACACTTGTGTTGCGACATTATTGTCGGATCCAGTATAGTCGGCACAGCATCGTTTTTTAGTTTCAATCTTTTTGAAAATCCCACGTCGAATTGTGCCGTGTTTGTAAATGAATTAGTGGTAAAATAAAGTAAACAAAGGACCGAGTTCTTACTGACGTGGTCTGGATCTCTGGTTAATTCCCTCTTTCCTAACATTGGGATCAGAAGGAAGAGCCATCTTTATCATTTGGTTTCTGTCATAACTGCATTCGCCTCTCTCATAAACACTAAATGTGCAAATCAGTGGGCGGGGCTTAACAGGCAGCGATGTAGAAGCAGGCGCTGATCTTCTTCTGTGGAGGCGGCGCTTATCCACACTATGACATTATAGAGTAGAACATTTCAAAAGCTGTCGTTTTGGCAAACTGGCTTCAATATAAGCTGTTTTTAGATTAACGACACAAAGTTTTGAGTTCTGAAAATTACAGGATGTTTTTATAGTACAATGACCTCTTATAAGTCAAAAGATCAAGGAAATCTTGGTTTCTCAGTTCATGACCCCTTTAAAGAAGGTGGGAGTGGGCTCAGGAAATATCATGCACTTATATCACCCAAAAAACAACAAAGATCAATGTGTCAGAGCATATGTACTAATCGCTAGACCATAACACAAGGACATGATGTTATTTGACTCCCGGAAAACACATTTCTATGTAAATAAACCTGTGAAGGCTGAATACTGCTGCCATCACCAAACACTCAAGCAATTAGAGTCAAAGTATACATTTTGATGCTTTAAATATGGATTAAATGCCAGAGTGCTGCACACAAGACAACTTCACAGGAAGCCTTTTAAGATTGCAGCTTTTCAGTGATAAGAGAGGCATTACTGTTGAAGGAAAGGAGCTATTCTATCGCGCCGTCATTCAAAAGTGAGATTGTGCTGTGTTATTTAACTTCAATGCAGAACCCTGTCTTATAATCAAATATTTTGCCACAATAATTGAAATATATGTTAAGCTTTTTTAGTTTGTTATTTACACTAGCTAAATAAGAGCTTTGTAATAGGTGATCTGAATTCTTCAGTATCGTTACAGGCAAACTTCTCACATTTTTCATTGCTTCTTTGTCTTTTTCTTCTCTTCTTTCTTGTTTTCTCAGGCTGACTCAGTTTTGTTATAGCTACCATCCTCCTACAAGAAGCTTGTACAGTCTCTCTGAGCTATAAAACAGAGTAACAGCACAGAGGATTATCAAATTATGTAGAACGTTTCTTCCAGCCAGGACATTTGTCAGCCATCTGCTCTGCATCTGAGCTGCTGTCTACATTTTGCTGTCCATCCAAAAATAAAATCCAAAGACATACTGTATATCAGCATGAACAATTTAAGTTTTTGTTCTTATTACCATGCTGTACATGTGCCTGTATTTGCTCACAGACACTGTTAGCTGATGAGAATGCTAGATGCAATGCTAGATATAATATCAGGTTATCCAAGTTCGTCATTTTATTAAGAAAAAAAAGCTTGTCTTTCTTTGGGCTTCACCTTTGTTTAAGTTGAGCTCATTTTTATTTGTTTGTTTTTTATGTAAACGTGCTAGATGAACATCTTTGATTGTTGTGCACAAGTGCCACATTCTGAAGATGTTGTGTCATGTTTAAAAACATGTCAGAAGATCATTTTCATTAAGCTGCATCAAGTTGTTGTTTTTTTAATGTTTTAAATTCATATATATTTAATTCACATATGGAAAAACATTTGCAAAACAGATTACTCTGTTTTTTGTTTTTGTTTTTTTTGTTTTTTCAAAAATAATGTTTTCATTGTGTTTTATTGTGTTAGCTGTATTTTTGGAATTGGAATGCACAATGAAAAAACATGATTTTTGAAAATTGTTAATCTGTTTTGAACTCTTCATATATATTTAATTAATATACCTTTAACAGTGAACAATCATAATGACAAAAAAACAGAAAACATAAATATATTTGGTTTGTGTACATCATAGAAAAAAGTACAATAACAAGGTTAAATATCTATAATCATAATCATAATATTCATATAATAATAATGCATCATTAAAAAAAGCCTGAGGGATGGAAAAAATAGTTAAATTCAACAAGAAAAAAGAGGAAAACAAAGGACATTTAAGACAGTTTTGCTTATGGATGAACAATTTTGCACATATTAGCAACATATTCAGGAGATGACGATTTTGAGTTTTCATAATTAAAAATAATATATTTAAGGATAAAACTGTGGGTCAAATTAGTAGAAGTAAAATAAATGAGCAGCCGTGTCTTCAAGAAGACCACAAAATGAACAAGTTTCATCTTTTAAGCTGTTGCGCTTGTTATTGCGTCATAGGTCACATGATAACGTCAACATTGCGGTTTCGAACACAGCCAGTGCTTTTTTATTCAGTTTTGTATTAAAATTGTCTTAAAGTTTGGTTGATCAATAATTAATCATACTGTATGAGATGAGATCTAAATGATGAATGTCATTAATTCAAATGGAAAATCAGTAAATGTTGAATTTACTTTGAAACTATTTCTACTTTGAAATTGCTAGTAAATTTAACAAATAATTATATAAAAAAAAACAAGTAACACTGAATTAAATGTGAAATCTTTACATAGAAAAGGCTGTCAGTACATTTTCTTAAAAAAAAGTACTCAAATAAAATAAAATGTTTCTACATATATTTATTTCCATATGTGTATAATATCCATACTGTTATAATGTAGAAATAGTCAGAATAGCATGCATGGTAGTAGGATATTTTGGACAGTAAATAGTGCTATTTTTTGAAGATTTTAATTTGTGGTGTTTTTCCCCTTTACTGATGTGCTTTTCTGTGGAACTTTCTTGATTAGTTGACAATTTCGTGCATTTCTCGAGCGAACGCTGTTAAACGCGGCCTTATCTAACTGTTCTATCGTAATGCACCCATTTACAGTTGCATTTTGTACTGTCATTACTTCTGCAGCATTTCTTCTGAAAGGATGCCGTTTTCATCTCGTCTTAATGGATAGGTTACCATGGCACTTATTAGGAAACCCTCTGTTGTGCCATTAAGGTTGCTGAAACAGAATTAAATCCCTGATAATGCACATCAGAGAACTTAAAGAGCCCTTTTCTCACTCTGCTTCCATGCGTCACCGAATAAAACCCGCTCACCCCATTTTACCAAAGGCGCAAGTGTGTCATGTTTATGATGTGTACATCTTCAGATCCTCAAGGGGGTCCTGTGGCGAACAGCTGTCGGTTTGTTATTTCACAGCTGTCGGTTAGTATGCTGGGTTCTGACACGTTTCTGTATGTTTCATATATCATTTCAGCCCAAAGATAAATGAGCTTCACGTGTTGTTCTTTGGTGTGTTAGGGATTGTAATGGCATAGTAGGCTTTGCCTGACAGCTGTTAATATTGTGTTTATTTAAAGGGTGTAGGAGGACTTCGATACGCATGGTCACCACAGACTTTTAGGTAATTACAGATCCACCTGAAAATACAGTCGATGAGATAATGCCCATTTTGTCCATCATTTTATTTATTCAAAATACATTAAAATGCAATTTCATAAAAACTGGATAGTGACTTAATGCAATTCTTTGATTTTAATTTTTAAAATAATATTTTTTTATAATAAGGAAAATCACTGTAAAAAATATTTGCTGCCGAATATCCAACGTAACTAAACTAAGGAACTATACTAAGTCAAGCACGAACATTACTTTGACACATTATTGCAATATTCGATGTTTCATTTAAGTTTTGAATTTTGAAATATATGATATATATATTATATATATGAAATCGTAGTATTTTAGTATGGTGGTGTTGTGTGGGTGGTTGTGTTTTGTGTGCTAAAACTGACAATAAAATAAAGACTAAAGGAGATATTTCCTGTTTAATGAAAAAACAACTTAAACTTTTAACGTTTTAGTATTATTTGGTTAGCTTTTATGTTATGCTTTAAATGTTCATTTTAAATTTATATATTAGTTACAAGGTATGCTTTAAAGCTTTAAGTTTTTCATCTAATATTTGTTCAATTAATGAAAATTATTTTTGATATTTTTAGTTAATGAAAACAATACAAGCTCAACAAGTCTCTTAAAATAGCAAATAATTCGATATTTTTAACAATAAGCCAATGTCATGTGGTGCAACTCCGTAAAAATTATGTTTATGAATAAATGATATTTGTAAGAAAAAAGGTACAGTGAAAAATATATTTATATGATTAATATGTCTAGGAAAATAATGATTAATGGAAAAATATGCTATTGCCACTTTATATTTTTGTGATTGATTGATTGATTGATTGATTGATTGCTTGATTTTTTTAACACATTTAATTTAACCAGCACAGTAAAATACATTTTTATAGTTTAAAAACTACATTTTAAAAAAAAATTCCTTTTCTTTTTCGTGAACACTCTTATATGTCATTGACCATAAGTCCTCACAGTCATCTGCGGTGGACCTGCTTATTACTGTCTCAAAATGAATTGTTGAAAATTAATATTTGCATTGGTTGCCGAGGTGGTATTTATGGCAGAGGTGGCATGCCTCTGTTTGAGGAGCCAAGTGAGTGACATTGTTAGAGGCTGATAAAATAGGCAAACACACTGGTTCGTTATCAGGCAGGATAGAAGGGCAGCGGTGCAGGATAAACTGGATGAGGGGGCAGCGGTGCAGGAAGGAAGGGCAGAAACGACACACACACCTTCAAACATCAAGAGTGCTGACTTTTCACCCGCGACACACACCAAAGAGCCTCCGGTCTGCTTCCATGAATTGGTATTTGCTGGGCTGTGGAAATTCGTCCCAGTGACTGTAGCTTTCCCTTATTTGAGATGGCAGCGCTTCATACTCAAATGCGAAATTCCGCTTCGTGAAATGTCTGGTCTGAGATGATAAATGGAAATATTTCTAGAGTGTTTTCGCAATTTCATAATCGGGTCACAGCCGATGTGTCATTTAGTGAATCGTTCTCAGCATGACCCAAAATACAATAATCCTCCAGGAATTCTGACACACATTCCTCAGGAGTATAAATTGAGCACCCCAAAGGAAAAAAATTGCAGAGCTTGCAGAGAACATGTTATTTATGGTGTTTGTATTGAAACCGGTTGACCAGTCAGTAGTTTTTCATTGAACATTTGCTATTTTCTGTTAATGTAATTGGGATAGATGTAGTATGCAGCTGGATAAACATCAGTGATGCCATAATGACATTTCCTAAATCCAATAACAGTATTTCCTAAAGAAAAAAATCTATGACTGTTTATTCACCCTGATGTCGACTTTTATTCTTTTATGGATCACAATGAAAGTGAATAGATACTGACACTGTCAAGCTCCATAAATAACAAAAAAGCATCATAAACAGGCATGCGCGACAAAAATACAAAAAACTCTGGGTAAATATATTCACACCGCTCATTTGCGTACCAACCTGGTTGAAACCCAGCGGGCACAGGATGTCAATATAACGTCAGGTTGACATTGGACGTGATGTTGCAATTTGGTTGAGAATGAAAATGGGGTTGACTTCAGTATTAGACGCCAATTTGATGTTGACTTAACGTTGGATTTTGTTTACAAAACCTAAAAACAACAAATATCAACATCAGCTGACAATCAGTTGATTGGACATCAAATTAACATTGACATTAGACGTTGAATTAACATTGAATTTTGGTCACCCGACGCCACAGCTGAAATTTAACCAAATATTGTTTTATGATGTTGTGCCTGCTGGGAAGCTGCTAATCCACAATCACTGTTTTATATCGACTAACTGTAATACTTTATAAGATTTCCATTCAAAATGAAGCATAAATCTAGGCTATGCAATGCCGGTTTCACAGCAAACTGCGAAACTGTGACATTCATTAAAGCACTTCACTCAGCAGTGATCAAACCAGTAGCGCATATACTTACTTGTCGGCAACCCACCAAAATAAAAGCTTGCTGATTTTACATTTGAAAATGTTTGCGGATACATTGTTTTCGTTCAGAAAACTGCTTGGGGCAGCTGACACCGAACAGCATACACTGTTTATGTTCAGTGGATACTCTCCAAAATGGAGCCAGGGTGACATGGAGGAGACGAATTGTTGAATAAACTCGTTATTGCTTTTTCTTATTTTGCACACAAAAAGTATTCTCGTAGCTTCGTAAAATTACGGTTGAACCCCTGATGTCACATGGATTATTTTACCGATGTCCTTGCTATGTTTCTGGACCTTGATCGTGGTAGTACCCTTGCTGTCTATGGTAAGGTCAGAGAGCTGTCAGATTCCATCAAAAATATCTTAATTTGTGTTCCAAGATGCGAGGTCTTATGGTTTGAACACACATGAGGTTAAATAATGACAGAATTTTCATGTTTGGGTGAACTATCCCTTTAATTATTTTATTTTCACACTATTAAAGTAACATTTGTACAGTGTAAAGTGGTCCATATAAAAATATGAGTCATTCCACTATATAATTTAGGGTACATTTAATGTCTATTGATTTTCATGTCCATTTTTTTCTAACAATTTCCTTAGAAAATGTATAATTTGGCCTTTTTATGAGAAGGTAGGTTAGTTCAGGTTGTAAAATGTCATGTGGTGCAACTCCCCAAAACATAATGACATTTATGAATCAATAATTCATGATTTTTTTTAAAATGGTGAAAATAGTTGTGTAGAGTTAAGATGTGTAGAGAAGTAAGTAAAATATGTTATTTGTCTTTAGGTAATGGTTATACCACATGACATTTTAACATTTTAAAATGTAAATTATTTAGAAAATGAGTTTGTTTAAATTTAAGTTTAGTTTCTAAAATTACTATTTTTCTCATGCCTGCAACCCCAACACACTTTTTTTTTTTTACAGTATTTTTATGATTTAAATTCAAATAAATATTCAAACAGTTTAACCTGATCAAGAAAATAACATGACTAGGCCTTCCATTGAAATCATGAGTCAAAATGGTAAAACTGTCAACTATGTTCAGTGTCATAAATCTGCATGTAAACACAAATGTCATTTGAGAACTTAAACTTAAATAGCAAGTAGACTATATTTATCGTGCTTTTTGGTGCTCACTGCAAGCATTTGGCCTCATTTACTTTGGTCAAATGCTTGCAATGGAAAAGGGCAGCCAGGAAATTCTGCTAAATATCTCCTTTTGCATTCCACGGAAGAAATAAAGCCATACGTGATCGCAGCAACATAAGAGTGAGTACATGAGGTCAGGAATTAACTTTCAGAGTGAACAAACCCAAAACGGTAGTTCACATGTTATCGTTGGAACAAAATGTCTGTGGTCATCATTAGGGCCCGAGCACCGATGGTGTGAGGACCCTATTGGAATTGCTCTGTTTATTATTATAATTGAACCCTTCACACAGGCCTGCTTTAAGCAAACAGAGTGAAAGATGTCTTGCCAGGGAAGGCTAGAATTGCAGTACTGAGTGATACCTTTTAAGCTACAAAATTCTTGATGAAAATCAATGCTTGTTGGTGTCAAAGCGGAAAATGGATGAAAAGTGAAACCATTGAAACAGAAAAAGCGAGGCTGCTAAAGTGATACAAGAATCCATCTAGTAGCATCTGTAGATTAATAGCTTCAAACTGACGAGAACTTTTGACTTAGGAAATTATAACCTTTTATGAAATGTTCTGTCTCTCTGCCCAACATTTCATTGAATATTGAGCTTTTAGCAGGTAATTGTAGTTTTTTTTTTTTTTTGCCATTTGTAACAGCATTTGCAATTATGCAGTAATGAGTGGCGAAAAATAAGGCATCTAATTTCCCTCCATTAAAATTTCTTTCATTGTGCCCTGACACTAACCCTTTTATACGAGTGATGCCTCTGAAAAGAGTGTCTTGTTAGTCCCATTTCCACATATGGATCAGGCTGGTTATTGAATTCTGTTTGACTGTCATCTCCATTAAAGAATCTCAGGGCCTAACAATTCCTTTGCCCAATCTGTTGTAAGAAAAAGTAGCACTTTTTGCAAACCCAGCACAATATGTTTGGAGTTTATCACTTTTTGCAGTGAATAAAAATAGTGAAAGGATGGCTCAAATACTCTCTGCAATCTATTATGTCTAGTTTTATGCTGACATCATAACGGTTCAAGCCACCACACATGAAAAAACTTAAAATGCTTAAACAAAACCTAGAAATGTTGCCTCAACTAACAGAAATAAAATAAGTAGTTGAAGTATTAAAATTACTAAAACTAAAACTAAATTATAGCTAAATATAAACACTTAAAAACAAAACAATATGGATAAAAATGACAAAAGCACGTAACAAAATGACTAAAAACCAAATTAAAATGAAAACTCATAAAAATATAAAAGTATAAAAATACAAGCTTTTTGACGTGTTTATTTACAAGAAGTCTCGTTTTTTATTTTCTTTACAAAATGTTTCTTTCAAATAATCCTCATATTATTATTATTTATTTACTAATTGGTTGTGAATTATTTATAATTAACCAAATTATTATTTATACCATCACAAATTCTTTACAAAATCTAATTTTAGACTTTCTTAAATTTCCTTTACAAATTATTATTATTAATAGTATATAGTATTATTGATAATAATAATAATACTATAATAATGTATAATTATTTTCAATAGTTAGTAATGTTATTAGTATATTAATATTTTGTTTCTCTAATAACATTTATTAAATTAATATTTGATTATTAAAAAATATAATATAAAAACATAAAATGCATGTATTGTTTAAAAACTAAAATATTGTTTTTATTAAAAATAGCTATTATAATTATTTTATATAACTTATTGTTTTCTTATTTTACATGCGTCATATAAAAGGGTTTATTTTATAAATGCTATCAATGTACATGTGTCTATCCAATAGTGTACACTTCTGGGGGCAGCTTTTTTTAACTAAAGCGGCATAGGCACATATGTATCAGTCAATTCACAGTTTGCTTCAAACATACGCTTTCTAAAAATATAGGCCTATATAAAGAATCAGGTTTGAATTACTGCTATACATTGGTGCCATGTATTCGATTGTGATTTGAAACAATATCCCTGGTGATTCCCAAAGACAACATTCCTGTAAGGCTATCATTTCCTTACCCCCACCTACAGTAGTTGATACCAAATGTACAGTATGTTGTTCCAAAAAAAGCAAACACACATGTTTGATCCAGAACATGGTAGAACTTGTTGAACTTTGGCAATCTACCATAGTTCATGTTTTGTGGGGTTTTTTTAGTTTTCTTCTTCTACATAAAAAATATGTACCAACATAAAGTCATTTGCAAATAAACCTTTAGCATATTGCTGTCAAATGTTAATCGTTATTATCCATCCAAAATAAATGCATAACATGTTTGTGTGTATTGTGAATGTTTATTATGTATATAAAAATACACACACATGCATGTACATATTTAAGAAAAAAATTATGTTTATATATTAAATATATTTATATAATATAAATTAAAAAAAAAAATGAATATAGATATAGACATGTAAATATTTTCAAAATGTATACTGTATGTATGTGTATTTATATATACATAATAAATATGTACACACACATATATCGCGATTAATTGTTTGACAGCACTATTTTACAGAGTGATCACGACATGAATTTGCCTATTATACGTCTGCTTACTAAGAGTAGATATGCCATTGCCATGGATGATGGTCAAATACAGTAGTATGAAGCCATTACATGAAAATACATGACTGCAGAATGTTCGATTCAACCAATCAGAATCAAGTATCCCAGAGCCGTGTGATACATATAGGTGAAATATCTTTCTCAACTATCTTGAACATTTCAAGTGGGAAAACGTTCAAGAATGGCTGGTCCCAACTCTTCATCTCATTTCCAAAGAGTAATTTATTCTTATAGATTTCTTTTGAGAAGTTCTCTGAGGGCATGCGCCTCTCTCCTTTGATAGCATTACAGTGATCACAGAATTACTGTACTTCCATGTGACCGCATGAATGAGACTGGTCTTCACCGCTGGCGCAGTCAATCTGAACAGACCTCAGATAAAATGAAAGACGAAGAGAGGAGCCCTTGCTGGTTGTAAAAGGACCAATTAAGAGAATATGCCTTTAGAAAAACGAAAGCGAGGGAGAGCGGGAGAGTGATGGGCTCTTTTTTCATCTTTATTTCATTAATGTGAGGCATGTGGCAGCTTCAGAGCATGTACACTTTCAAGCTCTCAGCAATTATAGATCCCTCTGCTGTCTGCCTTTCTAGAGGTAACTGTGAGGAGGGAAAGAAGGACTTATCTGTTTTTTCCCCTCTGTGGTTCTCCATGCTATGCTAACGTGGTATGCTACAAAAACATGTCTATAAAGCAGCCATTAGCCTTTGACATTGTGGTCCATGGAGCATATCACAAGGTCTACAGACTGCCTAGCATTTACAGGCCTGAAGTTGGCCTCATCTGAGCATAACTGATGCAAAACAAGGCACCAAAACAAGGTTTGAAGCATTCGACCAGTCGAACTGTGAAAAAAGAGCTAGCTGAGAGATGAAACGGAGAACTATTACGCCCCGCGCCTAGAGGTAATAAAAAAAACTCTTAACAGGGCATAATAAAACTGGGTTGTGGTAATGGAATCCCAAGTACGAATCACTCCGGTCGATAATCAAACAAATACACGATGTTAGTCAGAATAAGTGATTAGATTTATTTTAAAACAAACAAGTGAAATAAAGAGCATCTCTCCTGGTTGTCCCAAAGGCCAAAATAACAGACAAAACTTAAATTTAGAAAGGAAAAAGGGATAATAACCTAATCGAATAACAAAATAAAAATAAATGTTACTTCCCTAACTGCCTAACGCAAAACAGAACCCAAACAAGATAGCCAAAACAAATTGGCAGGACACCACTTTGCTCCACGTTCTTAGTACACAATGTTGAAAATGAATGAATGTGATCAACAGATTTTACACTACACTTGAAAGTAACAAATTTGATCATCGGCTGGAGAAGGGATCCAGGAGCTCTCAACCCAACCGCGTCTGAACCAACAATGAGCTCCCCGTTGAATGCCGGCGGCGTCCTTATAAAGACCACGCCTCGTCTCAACCACCAATGGCGATCGTACACCTCATCAGCGGACATCCTATCAGAGATCAGACAGAACAAGAGAGGGAGGAGTAAGAACACACGCGCACACACACACACACACACACACACAACACGGCAAATACAAGAAACGCAGGTTGTAACAAGAACATACAAGACTTCAGCCTCCAGCGGCTGAATCCTGATTGACTTTGTGTGTACTGTATGTGTTCCATGATGTTTAGATTAACATGCTAATGCTGCAAAACAACGATTCTCAAGAAATGTATTTTGCTTTGTTAAACCTTTAAAACAGAAAGCCAAAATTAAGTTTACATTGACCTATTTGCATTAATAATGCGAGTTCCTGGAGTTCCTAAATGATTACTTTAGTTTTCTTTGCAATCTCAAAGAGTTTTGTTTATTCACTTAGAATTTCATTTTGTGCTGATGAATATAAATTAGTTTTACATTAATTTAAATTTGACTCAAGGCCAGTTCTCTGAGGATAGGGAAGTCCACACTACAAGTGTAAATATAATGACACAGAGGAATGATATCATTGGAATCACTTTCTGGAATGCGTTACCGAACAATGGCCTAAGTTGCTGCTTAAAAGGATAGTTCAACCAAAAATGAAAATTGCCCCATGATTTACTCACCCTCAAACCATCCTTTGACTTTCTTCTTTCAGATGAATGCAATCGGAGTTATATAAAAAATGTCCTGGCTCCTTCAAGCTTTATAATGGTAGTTAAGGAGGTCGATCTTTCGCTGAATGCAATCAGCGCTGTTCACGTTCAATAGACAGCGTGCACATTCTGAATGTAAACAACACTGATTACGTTGTTTCGTCAGTTGATATAATACTCCAAATGGACCAAACAGAAAAAAAAAAAAAAAAAAAAAAAAGAAAAAAGGGACGGTAAAACTAGGGAGAAGAATTGTTGAATAAGTTATGTTATTATTGTTTTCTTTGTGCACAAAAATTCTCATAGCTTCTTAAAATTACGGATGAACCACTGAAGTCAAATGAACTATTTTACGATGTCCTTGCTACGTTTCTGGACCTGGGAACATTGCAGTTGCATTGCTGTCTACGGAGGGTCAGAGAGCTCTCAGATTTGATGATAAATATCTCAATTTGTGTTCTGAAGATGAACAGAGGTCTTACAGGTTTGGAACAGCATGTAGGTGAGTAATTAATGACAGAATTTTCATTTTTGGGTGAACTAACCCTTTAATGACGTCAAGCAGGTGGTGGAGTGATAGCTAATTAATCAGTTTGAGATCACATTAATGCTGTAAATAACAGGCATGGCATCCGAGCACTGCTTCACTATTTTTGTTTTCCATTATTTTGTGGGTTTCCATACATCAAGCCGGGGTTTCCCCATGGTACTAGAGCACATAAGCACATGCACACTCTAAAAAAACAGTTTTATTTATCTTAAAATAAAGGATGTAGAATGAAATGTATATATTTCTGGAATGATATAAGTGAATGTTAGCTTATTTTGCTCAATTGTATAATCTATTATGTCCGCTAACAAAACTGACAAGAAACTATGAAACTAAGGCCCCGTACACATGGAGACGCATTTAGCTGTATGCGTAAAGATTTTGTATCATATCGGCGTTTTGTTCATACAGATCCAGCGTTTTGGGAGAGTGAAACCCCAAAAAAATAAAAAAAAAAAAAAAGAGGCTATTTTTGAACCGGTCCCAGAGCGGATATCTGAAAACGACAGCCTTGCATTTTCGAGTGTACAGCTAATCTGTATATTTTGTAAAACGATGATGTCTTCACCCCACGTCTCGCCACTAGTCAGACACCGCTACATCACAAAAGGGCAAAAACAACATGAACAAACACTGTACGATTGTCTTTTTATTAACTAACAATAACACAGATTAATAAATGCACTGTTCTATGTTCATTTTCTTGTTGTTTTGTTTGAGTTTGTATACAGCGCACAAGGTTTATGCGCATGTTCCAAATCTTCTCCATTTTTAGTGTATTTCTGTGGCAGAATTACAGCGCCACATACTGCTCTGGCATGTATACTACATCGTTTTAAGTCGGTTTTGTGTGTACGCAGAGACAGAGGGAAAAAAAGATTGGATAGGTAAAGCTCTGGCTTCGTGTGGATGTGGCCTGAGAAGATTTTAACCACAGCGAAGGAAATTTGTGAAAGTTCTATGAAAGAACTATGGATTCAGAAAATACCAAATCATTGAACTATGTTAGTAACAACGGAACTTGTGAACATTGGCTGACAATGTTTTTTGGGGAAAAAAGTCAAAAGATTTTTCCTGGCTGATAAATGATAAATCATTAATGGTCAAACAGAATCTACTTGACTTGTGACTTTAAAAAGAGCTCAGGCTTTTAAAGTGACAGATGACATAACTACAGTGCGTGCTTATAATAAACAGGACATTATCATCTGTTGCCGCTATAGTTATCTTTATATTTAACATTCTTGGTGTGAATAGGTAAAAAATAAATGTAAGAAATTACACTATTTGCTTTCTTAATGCAAGAGTTTTTAAATTTTGCATTGATGAATATACATTTAATTAATACTGCTTTAAAGTTAAATTATATATAATAGTTATAAAGTGGTTTAAGTGACATCCAGTATAATACCAGTTAAAAGGATTCTTGTTTGTTGTCAATGAATGGTAGTTGAAGCTGTATTGATGGCTCTGCGGAGGATATCAGACAGAAATGGTTGGGAAACAGACTGATACTGAGAGGCTCATTATTTGTGACACTATTCTGCTGTTATATCAGGGAATGTCTAAGAATACAGTATGGAGGTGTTAAATGAGCTGTCGCTCAAGACAATCTCTCCAACAAAACTTACCATTGAGCAGAGTATGTGCAAGCAGGGAGCGAAGTTGCATGACTTTTGCCTGAAGGAAATCTGGATTACCTGTATTCTCTTGGTCCAAGATCCCACTGATACCGCACCATTGCGAGCATAACATGTTTTAAAAGCCATATTATCACATCAGCAAGAATTCACTAAGTGTTAAACACTGTCTGAAAGACACGTGACAAAGTGTTCCTTTCACATGGAATTGTGTAAATTTGCTCAATTTAAAGCAATCATACTCGTATCGCCGTCACAACTGCATGCAAATTGCACAAATATAATTAGGTGTATATGACTTCATTTAGACAAATACAATGGGAGTTAGTTTAAAATATATAAAAAGTGCATCCATCCATCATAAAAAGTGTTCCACATGGCTCTGGGGGGTTAATAAAGGCCTTCTTAAGCAAATTGATGTGTTTGTTTAAGAAAAATATCAATTTCTATCATGACAACTCTCTGAAGATTTTAGCATAGTAATGGATATGACAATGTTAATGTATTTGGTCTTGGTGTAATAGATCTGCTACGCTGCTGCTGAATTGCTGTTGCTGTTGGTTATTGTTGTAGTTGCAGATTATTGCTGCTGCTGCTGGAAGAAGTACATGAACTTGCTACTGCCAATGCATATGGCGATACAGTGTTATGAGTATTTAAGACATACTGCTGCTGCACAAATAGCATATAAAATAACCCATAGCAGATTTATACAGGTGGAGCTGGGGAAGGTGGAGTGTTTCAGAGGAACTCTGAAAGCGTGCTGCAAAATGCTCAAGTGGATGCAAAACTCATTGGCTATGTATGCAACATTAACCAATCAGCTTGTGCCAAGTCGTTTAATGCTGTGAATATCATCAGTTACATTAAGACCCATCAGCCTGCACCATCAGAGCTTCATGAAAGAACTAGGCATATTTAAACAGTTTGTACAGATATCAGAAGGATCCCAGCGTAAGGAACAAGTGGATAGTTTATTTTTAAGGGCCTCCTGGATCGTGTTGGGGATAGATGGAGCGTATGGTGTTGAAACATGACAGTGTCATGGAAAGTTCACAAAGAAATATTTGTTGAAAGATGAAGCAGTACTAGATCTAACTGCAGCTGCATCACAAACCGTAAGTAAATGATTTCCTAATGATTTGTCTGGAAATGGCCATTTTAATTTGATTATGTTGTCAAACCCCCCCCCAAAACTTCCCCCAACCATGCGATAGCAAGGTGATGTTGATACTGTTTCCTATGCAATGAGGTTAGCCAATCATAACAGTGGCCAATTACTGAGAAGCCTTAAAGGACGCGCCCCTTAAAACAGGTCATTTTAGAGAGAGGGTCAGGATGAGAGCAAAAAAACTTAATTAACATTATAAGTAAACCTCAAGGAACATACTAAAATAATTTTTAAAAATCCATGTCATGACCCCTTTAAAAACATTTCAAAAGAACTTTACAAAAAACAACGATACAACTGGAACGCAGTCAGAGCAGGATTTCACTCACCAGAGAGCGGGGAATTGAAAAACCGGCATGGAGCTGAAATGAAGCGATTACAAAATGCTTTGAGCGAGAAGCTGCATTTCTTGCACATACGCGGCGACCAAACCAGAAGCATTATGTGGATTTTAGCGGTATTGTTTTAGCAGTTTCCACACAGAGCACAGTTGGTAAATGTTGCTTGGGCATTGTTCCAGATTACCTGGCAAATGGCGATGGCAAACAGTGTTTTATTGCCATGGATATGAAACTGCACTAAAGGAAGAGGCAGAGACACAGACTTTTATCAGATTGTTAAGACGGCATATATAGCATAAAAAATACTATGATGACTACTCACAATAGCATAGTTTCTCATAGCTTGGTTTGAAGTTTAATTGACATATTATGTGTTATGAGATGTAAATAATATACATAAATAAATGTAAATACAATTCAAATGTAAAGATAATTAAATAATAATACAAAAGCAGTTGATGTTTATCATTACTGATTCTCAGTCGATTAATTCCCCATGTTTATAAAAGAAATGATAACATGATGATGGGAAGTAGTTAAGCATGTGAACCCATAAGCGTGGCTGTGGTTTCTCTCTTTTTGCTAATCCTTGTGGATTTGAGAAGATGTAAAGAAGGTAATTGCTAAATCAATAAACCCAAATTTAGGCCATGGAGTTTATTTTGTTTTAGCCTATTTAACGTGGCAAGCTAAATTTAATCCTTTTGCAACTAAAATAATGAAAAAAAAACTTCTCAGTTTGCCAGCAAAACACTTAGCGAGATGAAAAAGGAGCAGCTAATAGCCGTGTTGCCTGCATGCTTGGCCTGTTATGTCTTTGTAGACTGCACGTGGTAAGGGTGCAATGGGGTCAATGCCGCAAGCAGGTAGTACAACGTGATTTTAACTGGACCTCATCGTGCCCAACAGCTGGGTTTATAGCGCACCACTGACTTTAGCGATTTAATAAAGCGCCCTTTGACTACCTCATACTGGAGCAGGGCTTAAAAGCTAATGTTTATGTGGCATATATGCACAATTTACACAGCAATAACCAAAATGATATGGGCTAGAAAAAAAGGACTATAGGTGTGCCCTAGGGACTTGCATCGGAACGTGTGGAGAGAAAGGATCCCACCCGCTGTATGCTCCTGCCAAAGGCTGAGTGTGGCTGTTTAAGTGTTTCCCGATCGCGCAAAACAGGAATAACTAATTGTATATTTCAAATGCAAAGCAATTCCACTGAGGGAGTTCTGAAGGACTGCGTGAAACAGTATTTCATGTGTCTGTTCCCAGAGGAGGCCAATACATCAGTATGCCAAACAGACTGTATCCAACTCACATGAAGCAAAACAAAATAAAGCAAAAAAAATTAATCTGATAAATAAAATAAAACAAATTCTAGGTTTCAACTGGCATCTGTTGTTTTCAAAAATTCACTGTTAAATTAAAAAAGGTAAAAGAGACAATGACCAGATTCAGCAATACATGATAATCTTGTCTTGCTATTTTACATTATACAAGATAAATTGTAACTAATAGTAAATAGTAAAAAAATAGAAGAAAATGTGGAATATATTTTATTATTATATATTTTATTATATATAATTGTATTATATTATCAATTTTATTATAAATTTTGTTATAGGTTATTTGTTATTAATTAAATATATTACATACATAGTTTATTGTTTACTGTATGTAGTGTACATAAATATGATATATTGATGAAAGTTCTAGTATTATACATATATTTTACTATATGGTCCAGTAAACTTAATCTCTTAATGCGTATTCACAGGTGTTATTATTTTGCCATTACAAATGCTTTTTAATGTGTAGTTTTCTAAAATAATTTTATTATATCTATATATATATATCTATATATATATAATATTTATATTATATATATATATATATACACAGTTATGATAATACTTTATATGCTCATATATTTTATATATTCAAATTGAATTGCATTACATATTTTATGTATACTGTATGTATTGTACATAAAATATGCATATACTGTATATGATGCATTTTATGACATTTATATGTATGCATTTATTTATATGTGTAGTATTAATTTATATATATGTATGTATCATGTATGTATGATAGATAATTTTACGTTATCTGGTCAGTAAATTTAACCTAGTAATGTATATTTGAAATTTTATATTATTTTGCCATTACATTGTCTTTTTTTCTTTTTCTTTTTACTGTGTAGTTTTCTAAAATATTTATCATGGCCATTTAAATTTGTACACAATGTAAGATCACAACATGCTTTCTTTTGTCTGAGCCAAATCATTTATTTCAACATTGAAAGGCATTAATGAACCTATAAAGAGACTTAAGAAGTACAGTATGTAACACAGGCTAAATACTTCTGGATCTGCTTCTAATAGCTCTCGCATCGCTTTGGGTGTTTGTGACTAGATGAGCGACTGTGTAGTCCTAATAACATTCAGGACCCAAATGAACCTGCCTCATGAGATGCTTTATGAGCTCCTTATATGGTGGTGCTTTGCAATGCTCCATTAGTGCTTAGTATACACTGTACACACTGTCACACAATACAACAGCTCCCTGGAAGCTGGTTTTCTATGAGGAAGCTCATTAAGCTAGATGAGGAAAACTTAATGGAAATAACAGCTAATCTCTCTTATGGTTGTGGATGCGTGGTTTGGGGTTCATTCCACAAAATGCAGCTGCTCCTTTTTCTCACTTCAATCCCTGACGATCTAGCTTATCTATCTTGAGAAATACGTGAGGATGCACTGCGCAGGAGGTATTTTTTCCTATTAAGTTATTAAAGACCCAACTGCTCTGGGTTCAGTCAAAACAGGAGTGTGAAAACCCTCCTCTTAGCAAACAGTGATGGAAAATCACAGGGATTTTTTTATTCCTTCAGGCTCCTATTTACACTTGTAGGGAATTCCACAGTGATCCTGAACTTCAAAGCCATTGGAATTTGATAAAAAAAAATTCACTTTGAGGGCCACTACTAATCTGCATGGAGATCTACTTTTAGATTTAAGCCGCAGTAGTGTGCAGGCCTGTCAGAATTATGTGCTTATTGAATAAAATGGTGGAGTGCAAGTACAGTACGCATAATAATATGAACTTTGGTTTAATAACATTTATTCAATTAAAAGTCAACGATCTCTAGTCAAAAATATGTTGAAAGTAAAAAAGTTTCCACATTTAATTGTACTTAAATGTTTAAAAATTCATTATTCGTAATTGTGAAAAGTTGAGCTGCCTTACCCTGTATATCATATATCATATGTAATTTGTTATTATGCAACTTATTACGTTATTATGTTGTTGTATGCATATGATATTATATTTCATATATAAATAATAATATATGTTTCATATATAATAATAATAATTATTATAATAATAATCCTTACATTTATATAGAGCTTTTCTGGGCACTCAAAGCGCTTTACATAGAAGGGGGGAATCTCCTCAACCACCACCTATATATATAAATAATATTTGTAAAATATGCTGTATTATTTTACTGTATATATAAATTACAATTAACCAATATGTTTTTACATTTTGCCATTACAATGTAACTTTCTTGACTGTGTACTTCTCTAAAATACTTATCACGGTTCCCTTTCAATCGGTCACTACGAGTCACGTCATGACCGACGAATTGGGATCTCGCTTAGAAAGACCAATCCACTTTGAGTGTAAACTAAACGAGCCAATGCACATTGGCATGCGATTATTGCATCAGCTGCCGCTGATCACAGCGTGAGCATAAAAAGGCAGCCGGTGCAACGCATTCCAGCTTTCGCTTCGAAGCCGAGCAACAACATCGTTCTGCTCCTACCAACTGCTTCGTGTATGATGAGTTTAGCGCGCTCTAGGGAGCTTCTTGTGTTGGCAGACGGCGCTTCAGCGGTGGTCGTTCCTGTGTCGAATGGGTTGCGCACTTCAGGCTGCACTACCCCCTGTCGTGCGGCAAACGGCCATTTCCCCTGTGCGTCTCAGCACGTAAAAGAGCATTTCCACGTGTCTGCGTCGTTGTAAAGACGATGGTTCGTCTTTTTAAAGATGCCGTTTCACCCGTGCGTTTCTGGGTGCGGTCATTACCTGGCATGATGATGGCTGGTGATGGTCACGATCGCTGCCTCATGTGTCTGGGCATTAAACAGGCTGAGGTGGGGTTTGCGGATGAGTCATGTTCCCATTGCGGGAAGATGACCATCTCGGAGCTGCGGGCCAGGCTCCGTTTCCTCCAGGGGGGCGGAGCTGGCACACAGCTGGCCGCGGGGCCTGCGCAAGTATGCGTTTCCCCCAGTGAGCCTTCTCGCACAGACATTGTGCAAGGTCAGGGAGGACGAGGAGCAGGTCCTGCTTGTGGCGCTGTATTGGCCCACTCGTACCTGGTTCCCCGAACTAATGCTCCTCGTGACAGCCCCTCCCTGGCAGATTCCTCTGAGGAAGGATCTACTGACTCAGAGATGGGGCACCCCGTTTGGCACCCGCGTCCAGACCTTTGGAAACTTCATGTCTGGTCCCTGGACGGGACGCGGAGGTTCTTGATGGCCTACCCCAAGAGGTAGTGGACACCATCACTTCGGCCAGAGCACTACGAGACACGCTTACGCCTTGAAGTGGAACCTGTTCGTCGAGTGGTGTTCTTCTCACCGAGAAGACCCCCGGAAATGCCAGATCAGGGTCGTGCTTTCCTTTTTGCAGCAAGGGTTGGAGCGAAGGCTGTCTCCCTCCACCCTTAAAGTCTATGTCGCTGCGATTGCTGCTAACCATGACCCCGTGGAAGGGAAGTCGGTAGGGAAGCATGACCTGGTCATCAGGTTCCTTAGGGGGTGAGAAGGTTAAATCCTCCAAGGCCCCCCTCTATACCATCTTGGGACTTGTCTCTGGTGCTTAAAACACTACAGCATGGCACATTTGAGCCTTTGCAGTCAGTTGAGCTAAAGTTTCTTTCAATGAAAACTCTGCTCCTGCTTGTGCTGGCCTCCATCATTTTCGGTCGACGATTCGTGCCTAGAGTTTGGGCCGGCTGACTCCCAGGTAAACTTTCAGGGATCCAGTGTGGGCCTGCAAGTGCTGTCCCTGGAGGAGGCAGACCCAGACCTAGCTTTGCTCTGTCCTGTCTGAGCCTTGAGATGCTACGTAGACCGGACACAAAGATTTAGGACCTCAGACCAGCTCTTTGTCTGGTTACGAGCAGAAGGGTAATGCCGTCTCTAAGCAGAGGATGGCATCACCCTGGCTTATCAGGCACAGGGTGTGCCCTGCCCGTTCAGGTTGTGAGCTCACTCTACTAGAGGTGTTGCGTCCTCCTGGGTGCTGGCTCGTGGCGCCTCGCTGACAGATATTTGTAGAGCTGCGGGCTGGGCGACCCCCAACACGTTCGCTAGATTCTATACCTCACTTCAAACTGGTAGAGGCACTGAGAGGCCCCGGTTTAGCGTCGGCTTGCTAAAACTGCTCCAGAGTGTCCATACAGTAGACCCTGTTGAGTTCCTCAGTCCCCTCGGCAGCCAGACGTGGAGGAACGTCCGGCGCCAGGCCTTCACTCGATGAATCCTTGAGAACCGGTAGAGGGCTGGGTTCCATATGTAGAGGTCTAAGTGGTTCCCATATGTGTAAAGTCGGTATATCCTCAGAGCCCGTGTTTCCGAAAGAGGGAGGGAACGGGGACATCACGTCCCGTCGCCACGGCTGCTGTACCACCGCTGAGAGGTTCGGGTCACCGGCTCGGCTCCTCAGCGAAAACCTGGTATGCATTGCACCGGCTGCCTTTTTATGCTCACGCTGTGATCAGCGGCAGCTGGATGCAATTATTGCATGCCAATATGCATTGGCTCATTTAGTTTACACTCTAAGTGGATTGGACTCTCTAAGCGAGATCCCAATTCGTCTGTCACGACGTGACGTCTCCGGTCCCTCCTTCAGGGAACGAGGGTTACATACGTAACCGAGACGTTATTTAAACTTGTACAAACTTGTACATGTAAGATCTACACCACACTTGTTTGAGCCAAATCACTTAAACTTTGCAATTCAAATATTTGGGACTATAAAGGGTTTAATTTCACCCACAAATGAAAGTTCTGTCTATTATTACTCACCCTCCATGTAATTTCAACCTTAGCCCTCCGTTCATCTTCGGAGCACAAATTAAGATATTTTTGATGGAATCTGAGAGCTTTCTGACCCTCCATAACACCATGAATTACACATCAACACACGGAAACGTAGCAAGGACATCGGTAAAAAAGTCCATGTGACATCAGCGGTGCAACCGTACTTTACAAGCTAAGAGAATACTTTTTGTACACAAAGAAAACATAATAACATAATGTATTCCAACAATTTCTCACCGAGTTACCGGATTCCGACATTTTGGGAGTACCCCAGAATTTATCAACTATCAGTGTTTACGTTCAGTAGACAGCGCTCGCATTCTGAACGTAAACATCGTATTTTACCAATGTCCTTGCTATGTTTCTGTGCGTTGATCATGGTAATATCATTGCTGTCTATGAATAGCCACCTCGTTAAATATGTCCGATGCCATGAGATCTTTTTTTTTTTTTTTTTTTTTGTTATACTTTAGAAATTATGAACACATATTCGTTATCCAAAATAGTGAAATGGATTTTATTTGATATTTTAAAGGTTTAAAGGAATGTGGTTTATTTTTAATGACAATTTTTTTTAGGATGGACGTCATGATTTCAAGTCATGATTTCAATAGTGTTCACATACAACTTCCCCAGCATAAAACTTAATGACGTAATTACTCAAGTACTTTACACTCTACCAGCATATGCTAATTGTTACATATAGATTAAATGCACAAACTATTGTGGAATCATTTCTGACACAACGCCAAAACAGGTCTAACCGAGTAATAATGTATTGAGGCCTTGCATTCAGTTTGCCATAGGTTTTGTGGTATCAGCTCTTTCTTGTGCTTGTTACCACATCAAACCAACAAGTATATGTGATGTGACACTTCCCATGCTGCCCATGCTCCAATTTGCATGCTAAAGTCTGAGCGTCGTCTTTCATCTCTGCTCTTGATGTTGAAAGCGCAAATGCTGGAAAAGAGTAAACAAAGGACGAGTGAGGTCCAGACACAACAGCTCAGCCCGAGTGGAACATGAAGCACTCAACGTGTTGGAGGTCTCTGCTGATGACAAGTGTGTGTCAGATGTCATGATGTTTTGTGGGCGCTGAGGATGTTTGCGTACACACATACGCCCACAAATGCATATGAGTAGATCAGCATTTGTATTATTCACTAGAAAAATATGAGGTCAGTGTGAAGTAGACATATACATTAGCTTAACATTTTACTCAATGATTCGTCTTCATGCTTGTAAAGCAGAGTGACAATAGTTTGCAAGGTCAGTTTTAGAATTAGCACAATTTATGACTGATCAAATCAAATTCAACTGCGTTTTTCTTCTTCTCTGTCTTTCTACTTGTAAAAACTGAGTATGTGCAGTACCTCAGGAAACGTTTTCTACCTGATATGATAGTTCACCCAAAAATAAAAATGTGCTGAAAATGTACTCACCCTCAGGCCATCCAGTAAGATGGAGAAAGCATATTGATGGATAATAAGTTTTTAGCTGGAAATAAAGGTTTGAGTTGTAAAATCATCTTGATGAATTTATTTTTCTTAAATACACATGTTTTTGCTTCAAAAATATATTACTTAATTGGCCGGAATTGTTGTGGATTACTGTGGATTATTGTGATGTTTGGACTCTCATTCTGGTGGCACCCATTCACTGCAGAGGATCTATTGGTGAATAAGTGATGTAATGTAATTTCTCCAAATCTGTTCAGAGGAAGAAACAAACTCATCTACATCGTGGATGGCAAATTTTCATTTTGGGGTGAACTTCCTTTAACGAGCCACACAGAAAGCATTTTTGCATCTGAAAGTGCAAAATGCAGGTTTAGAATAGCTAAAAGTTCCTAAAATGTATTTTAAATGTACACTGTGTCATGTGTGCGATGCTGCAAAAGATGCAAATGCAATGGTCAAACACGTCCATCTAGCACATGTTTGCAAAAAATGCATTCTGTGTGAACAGCTCCTACATTTTTCAGGCTATTTTACATTTTTTACAGTGCATTAAGAATTATCCATCTTTACAGTAATTTACACAGCTTAGATATAGACTTATATTTCGATGTACTGTATATCTATGTCTAGGTTTTCTAAGCTATGTCGCAGATAAATACTGGAATATTGTATCAGAGTTAATAGGCTATTAGGAGCTCATTTAGACATTAGGGGCTTAGTTAAAAGCTATCTGACTTGAAGTCATTTTAATTGCATGTGTAAGCAACAAGCCTCTCATTGAAATCTGTCTTTCACGCTTTTGAGGCAAATTTGGCCATGACTGCAGTGACCACAAACATCCTGTTTCCTGCTAAAGTTAATCATTATCAGGAATATCAGTTTTCTGGCAGTAAACCTTTTAACCTTCAGCAGTCTATTATGAGTGTTTTTAACGGTTTTGTACATCTCTGAGAAATCAGTAGATAATCTGATTTATTCGCTCCTTTCCAATTTTATTCAATGCCATTGTGCATTTTATTCTGTGGCCCCTCTGTATCCCAGTAAAATTGCTGAGTTTTTATTCAGTACTGAAATAGAATTAAAAATGAATTTGGTTAGCTTAGCAACATGCTAACATCAAGCTCTTTTGGAATCAACAATTGGTGCATTTAATTAAGAAGTGCCCTATTCGGTTTTACATGCTCAGAAGTGATGTGCCCATCCATTGAACCCTATGAAAGCATTTATTTCTAAAGGCCCTTTGAAGTAGGTTTATTTTAGAACAGTAGATTAACTTAGCATGGCGCCAGATATACCAAGGTCATGGGTTCAATTCCAGGGAACACATGGAAAATAACCTTGAATGTCAAGCACATGGCACTGAACAAGTACGATGTGTAAATATACATGCAGTTTAGTGACAATAAATAAGTCAAGTCGCCCATGCAGATCGCTATTTGTGTGGAGATTCAGAGGACGAGCAGGTTATTATATTTTGATTACACATTGCAAACACATGCAACAGTTAATCGTTCACAATTACGCTAAGAACATTCATTAATAAAGTCAATTTTCCTTTCAGTTAGGATGCTGCCTTAAAATGTAGCTGCTTATGTAGGCAGTGAGTCAGCTCATTAGGTTTGGAACAGAGCTATTGTCTCTCAACAACCCATGCAAACTATAACAATGCACTATGTGCCCAGGCATTCCATGACACTAAAAATAAAACTTCAATAACTCAAAGTTTAATAAGTTTTTATAGACTGTCTTGGAAAGCGGCTTTTAACATAAAAGCCTACTTGTGAATGAGTGTCTTGTTAAGCAAAAAGGTGTGTGTTTGTAAGAAACAAATCCATCATTAAGGAGTTTTAAATTTAACCATTGCTTCTGGCTAAAATAAAGTCCTCTATCCATAATGCTCTCAATGACAAAATGCCATCCCATTCTCCCTCTCCATCAAATCCACCAACATATTTGTTTAGAACTGATTTGCTTGTAAATGGTGCTCATGCACATTTCTCTCCTGATTCAGGTGAGATTACTTTTTCACTGGAGAAAGCAATATTATGGATTATAGACTCATTTTTGATTCACAAGTTGTTAATTGATAGACTGGCCGTGTATGGTTATTGGTTCTTTTGTTTTTATCAGTTGTTTGGACTCTCATTCTGATGGCACCCATTGACTGCAGAGTATCCATTGGTGAGCAAGTGATGTAATGATAAATTTCTCCAAATCTGCACCGATGAAGAAACAATCACATCTACATTTTGGATATCCTGAGGATTTAAAAAAAAGGTCATTTTTTGGGTAAACTGTTCCTTTAATGCGCAGGCTTCTGATCTTTAAGTTTGTGGGGAAATCAATCTCTCCAGAATCACCTCTTTCTCACTAATATGCTCATGCTGGTCAGGTACCTGAGCTAATGGCTCCCAAAGTACTTCTGTCAACGAGAAGGCTTCTATTAATTATTCAGTCTCACTATGGCTCTGAAACCACAGTGATACCTTACGTGGTATTCACAACAGTCTGCAGCCAGTGCTGACACAGGGCAAGTCAGCTTTTAGTGTTTTAGTTTTTTCCCCCCTGGATTGGATAACTAGAAAAAGGTGAAATTAGACACCTTAGAAAATGTGAAATGTGTTGTAGGCTGATAGACAAAAGATGATCGAACTCATCTCATTTCGGGTCAGTGACACTGGGACTAATCACACAAGGCAGTTGTCAGTTGCTACATTGTTATTGGGACAAGTTGCCCTAATATACTAAATATTTTAGTATATTAATAATAAAAATAATTTGAACCATTTACATACGTAGTAATTGTTTTGTTGATTCAATTTAACTAGTATATATGCTGTTTAATATTATTATCCCATTGTGACAACTTACCCCATATGTCAACATGCCCTGCCTCTTGGGGCACGACTCATAAGCGCAGTCACGTTACTCCACTCTGTTTGAACTTACTGGTCTCGTGTTGTATTAAATATTACATTTTACTTACAGTTAAGTAAATCAGCGGTTATTAGTATTATTATTAGTATATTAAAGGAATATAAGGAATATCACCTAATCAAGAGTGTTTTTAAAACCTTGTTTTAATTTAATAAGCAAAGTTCTGTTGTGCAGCACTTTATTTCACAAAATAAAAAGGCAATGTTTTGTAATATTTTGCAATAAAATGTAATAATTTTCATTTGAGAGTACATTTTGAAAGATTCATTACTTGGACTTTTTTTTACTTTATTTAAAACATTAATCCGAACTACGAAATATGAAATACAAAACGTGCTGTGATTGGTTAGGCTTTGCCATGGTGTTGTGATTGTTAGCTGGGCCCGTGTGTGGCTGTGATTGGTTGCTGGGCCAGTGTGTGGCGTGATTGGTTAGCTGGGCCAGTGTGTGTGTTGTGATCGGTTAGCTGGGCCAGTTTGTGTGCTGTGATTGGTTAGCTGGGCTTGTGTGTGCTGTGATTGGTTAGCTGGCCAGTGTGGCCTGTGTGATTGGTATAGCTTGGCCATGTTCTTGATTTGTTCGCTGGGCCGTGTGTGTTGTGTATTGGTTAGCTGGGCCAGTGTGTGTTGTGATTGGATAGCTGGGCCAGCGTGTGCTGTGATCGGTTAGCTGGGCCGGTTTGTGTTGTGATTGGTTAGCTGGGCCGTGTGTGTTGTGCTTGGTTAGCTGGGCCGTGTGTGCTGTGATTGGTTAGCTGGGCCATGGTGTGCTGTGATTGGTTAGCTGGGCCAGTGTGTTCTGTGATTGGTTAGCTGGGCCATGGTGTGCTGTGATTGGTTAGCTGGGCCAGTGTGTGTTGTGATTGGTTAGCTGGGCCAGTGTGTGCTGTGATTGGTCAGCTGGGCCAGTTTGTGCTGTGATTGGTCAGCTGGGCCAATGTGTGCTGCGATTGGTCAGCTGGGCCAGAGTGTGCTGCGATTGGTCAGCTGGGCCAGAGTGTGCTGTGATTGGTCAGCTGGGCCAGTGTGGGTGTTGTGATTGGTTAGCTGGGCCAGTGTGTGTTGTGATTGTTTAGCTGGGCCAGTGTGTGTTGTGATTGTTTAGCTGGGCCAGTGTGTGTTGTGATTTGTTAGCTGGGCCAGTGTGTACTGTGATTGGTTAGCTGGAGCAGTGTGTGTTGTGATTGGTTAGCTGTGCCAGTGTTTGCTGTGATTGGTTAGCTGGGCCAGTGTGTGCTGTGATTGGTCAGCTGGGCCAGTGTCTGCTGTGATCGGTCAGCTGGGCCAGTGCGTGCCGTGATTTGGTTAGTCTGCGCCAGTGTGTGTTGTGATTGTCACTGGGCCAGGGGTGCTGTGAGTTGGATCTGGGCCAGTGTGGTGCGTTATTGGTCAGCTGGGCATTGTGTGCTGTGCGGTCACTGGGCCGTGTGTGCTTGATTTCGGTCACCTGGCCAGTGTGTAACTGTGATCGGTCAGCTTCAGTGTCCAATATTGCGTCAAGCTCAAATCAATTTGAGCGTGATCAAAACCCGGATGCTTGTAACCACGCTAAGTTCGTCTGTCTTGGAAAGCTACGTGTCTCCCGACATAGTGATAACACTCGTGTTCTTCTCTAGTGCCGTCAACCAGGTCGTCGTCCCATTCGTCGATATTGGACATCACAATCCCGGAAAATATCGTTGATGTCCAAAGAGTCGTTCGTTGTTAGTTTTTTTGAAATTAAATACAATATCTCCTTTTGAAGTGGACTTTGAGCTTTGTAACTTTGCAGATCTTTTTTATGCTCAAACAGCAAAATTACAGACTAACTAAAGTTGAAAAAGTGAAAAAGTATAATAGGACCAAAATCTGAAATGTAGTGATTTTATGTTTTCTAACATTATAGGCGCCGAAAACCATTAATTTGAACCAAGTTACAGCTTAGTGTTTGTGCATAATACTTCTTATAGTAGCTGTCGATATGCTTTATATTCATTTCTTGTGATTAAGTTCCTTTTTTTTTTACTGAATATCGGGAGAAATGTGAATTATTCGTTGGAGTTTAACTAATCGTTAAGTAAGAATGTCAAAAATGTTTTAATATTCGCTATTTATGTAGAGCTGAATTAAAAAAAGTGTGCGTTTCTAGCCAGTCGTAATTTAAAGCTTTCGTAGGTTATACTTTATATTTTTCTTAGAAGCTGTCATATGTTTTATACGATTTCTTTGTGTTCAGGTTGTGTCCGTTTTGAGAATCTGGAGGAATATAATTAATCGTTCTATTTTAGCTAGGACTAATTGTCAAGTGAGAATATTATGTTTAAGTCATTATTTGTTCATGCAGAGATGAATGTAAAAAATGAAAAGGTCTGATGTGTTTTTAACCAAACCGTAGGTGAACACACTGAGCGTTTAGAGTATTTTTATTAGGCTGCCTGTTGAAGATGTCAGTATGTTTATGTGAATTTATAGCTCTGTTTCTGGAACTGAAGCGGGAAAAGAAATCAGTGCCGATGTCTAACGCTATAAGAAAACATCATTTACATTTTGTACATGCATTTAATTTACTGACCACATTAATTTTATTATAATTTACATTATTTATCAAATAAAATATGGGCAAACAAGAGCAAATCCTTTCAGACACGTGTATAAAGCGTAAAAAAATTAATAAAATATATGAATTCTGTTCATCTGAATGTGACAGTGGCGCCCTCTGCTGCCTCAATAAAGACCTCTATTAGCAAAAGTGAGATCAATATTATGTCTGATAGATCCGATGAAGGGGAAGTTATACTGTTTGTCATTCTTAATGTGTGACCACTGAATTCTGCTATTATTTAAGTCTTTCCAAACCAGTATGAGACTAATATTATAATCTGATATTATAGACCTGATATTATAAGAATATTCTGGCTGGTCTATTCAGTATAATGAGAGTGGGTGAAGTCTGATCCAAAAATATCATAACTGTAGTAAATATGGCTCATGCAATATTTACAAGTCTTCTGAATAAATAAGCTTTGCACGAGGAAAAGCCTTTTTTTGGTTTAAAATCTACATTTCAAACATACTTTGTTTTGGGATGAGAAATGAAGGCTCTTGACATTTTCACTGCTTTAAATGTCCTTTTCCACAAATGTTTAAATGTTTGTTCCATGAAAACACTTATACTCTATATAATCTAATAAAGTCATTTGATTCTCTGTTTTACAGTAAATACTTTTTCAACTCTTTCCAGTGTTTTTTAAACATGACTCACAGTTTACCGTGTGCCAGATATTCCCAGCCCATGTGGGTTTTTTCTTTCTGTATTTATTTCAAACCTCTGTTTTTACTGATCCAAACCCTTCACTGACTGTGACAACCAGCTGGCTCTCATAGTAAGTGTTTTCTCTGTTTCCTGTCTTTTCTGTCCTCACACGTACACCATTTACACCCACCACACACACACACTCACACACACACACTTTACACACTCACTCACTCACTCACGCGCACACCACACCACACACCACACACACACACCACACCACACACACACACAAATACCTACTCACTCACTCCCTCAATCAACAAGCCCACCACCCACACACACACACACACACCACAACAACACCTTACCACTCCCGTCACACACTTAGACACTTCGCACACACACACACACCACCACACCCCTCCTCACTCCTCCCTCCCTCAATCACTAAACCACACACACCACACACCCCACCCACTCACACACAACACACTTCACACTCACAATCCATCCCCACCTCGCACACCGATACGACACCCACCACAACACACAAACACACACACACTCACTCACTCACACACACACACTCACACAACACAACACACACACACACACCACACACATACTCCCTCTCACCTCACACTCGCCACGCACGTCTCTCCTCTCCGTTCCTCGGTCACACCTCACACACTCTCTCTCACACACTCACACACTGTCTCTCTCACTCACACACTCACACACAAACTCACTTCCACACACACACTCGCACGCATGCTCTCTCTCTCTCTCTCTCACTCTCGATCTCTTCACACTCTCTCACACACACACACACACACTCACCTCACTCACACACTCACACTCACACAACCAACTCCCACACCCACAGCGTCCCTCGCACGGCACCTCCTCTCTCCCTCTCTCTCCTCTCTCCTCCCTCTCGCTCTCACCACAAAACGCTCACACCACACACACACACACACACTCATGTTCTGATGTGTTTTAATTTGTTCGGATAAATCATCTTGATGCAGCTCCCATCAACTCCTCCAAACACTGATCTCTCATCTCTCCTCTCTCTCAACACACCACTCACAAACTCAAACACACACTCTCACACACATCAAAACCCTCATCAATCTCTCACACAACAACACAACACACTCCTCCCACTCACAACACTCCACACTCTTCGCCCCTCCCACCCACAACACTACACTCACTCACTCACACTCAAACACACACACACATTCTCTCACATACACACACACTCTCTCACACACACAAACTCACACCCTACCACACTCTCAATACCCACCACCCTCACTCACTCACTCACACACACTCACAATCACACACAAACTCACGCACACAAACACACGCACACTCACACACACACACACACACTCTCTCTCTCTCTCTCACACACACACACCACTGCACCCTCACACACCATCACACCCTCTCTCTCTCTCTCCCAACAGCCCCACACACTTCCACACTCAAACACACACACTTCACAACTCTCTTTCAACACCCGCACAACACAACAAACACACACGCACACACACCCTCCAATGGATCTGATGGTGTTTATTTGTTCATTGAGGTGAGTCGTCCTGATAAGACATCCCATGACGCTCCTTCCTCAAACACTGATTGATCCTGTTATTTCTGTCTCTTCTGATCGTCTTGTCACGTCTCAGTGTGTGAATCTGAATCATGAGATCATCTGTGATTCTGCTGATGGAGTAAATCAACTCAATCTCTCTCAACATTCATCTGTGTTCATATTTAACCCTTCTTTAACTCTATAAATGTTGCTCTAATGCTTCTTTCCTTCATTTCAGTCTAACAGTCGTGTGACCGTGTTCAGAGGTGAGAGAAACAGTGAAACACATCAGTGTGCATGTCCTGATTGAGATCAGACTCTGTGTTGAAGTGAATCTGGTAGTAATCCTTCAAGTGGAATCATGATTGTGAAATCTGTCTGTTCTTTTCAGGTGAGGAAATGAAACTGCAGGTGACTCCCAGACTCGGTTGAGTTTCAGCTGAATAAACGTCCGATTTTTCAACTATAAAACACTGCGATCCGTGATTCAAGTTTTTCACTCCTTCTCTCATAATGGCTCCATATTGTGAGTCTTTTGGTGTGTTTGTAAGATCTTCCCCTGACAGAATTGACCTCCAGCTCTCAGTGAAACCTCTGATGCTTGTGCTTTTCTAATATTCACAATCATGTTTATGGATCCACTGAAGTTTCATGGGTTCATGGTATTCAGTCCCATTCAGTTGCGTTTTTATTTTTCCCTCTCACATATACAGATCATGGTGGTGGATTTCCCTAGCTTCCTTCTCAATCATCATTTGTTCTTCTGTTTTTGATCTTTTCTTTGCTCGTACCGATCTGCTTTCAGGAAGCCCGCGTCCTGTATCTCTCTTAACATGATTCTTCATCCGTTACCGTCTTTATGCTATACTTCACAAAGAGCTATGTCCATCACCAATTCAACCGTCCCACGATCGTCCTGGGATGAAGTGGACGGAGGAACAAGGAAAGACGTGGCCGTACATTAAACCGGCCTTTAATCCTTGGAAGTCAAGGGAAATTTACAGAACAATCCAATTATATAGAAACGACCAAGGAAAGACTGACAAAGCAGGAACTTAAATACACGGGATAAAATTATAAACCCAGGTTTCCGGAATCATATCAAAAAAAACTAAACGAGGAACCGGACAAGACCCAAATAAGCAAAACAGAACAGAACCGTGGCAAAAACTTGAACACAGAACAGTCGCAAATCCTGACATGTTTGCCCCGCCTCCCAGAAAGGTGTGTCCCTTGTGCACCGTAGAACACAGAGGGTGGGAATGGGTTGGGAACTCAGGAGGAGGCTCGGCGTGAGAGAATGGGGGTGAGGTGGGGGGGGTGTGTCTGAGGGGAGGTTGTGGGTGGGTTGTGGGGGGGGGGGGGGGTGGGTGTGGGGGGGGGGGCCTAGACAGAGTCGGCGGGGAGTGTGGACGATGTTAGGTGTGCCGGGATAAACAAAAGTGACATCCGGAAGCAGTAATTGAGTGCCAGCGGTTGGAGCCCGCGTGCCGACGAGCTAGGGCGCAGGAAGGGTGTATTACCGGGCCCACTTTTGGAGCCGATGGAGGTATGAGCCAATTGTGAGAAAGGCCCGCCGGAGTTGCCGCCGGAGGATCCCCTGATTCTTATAACTGGAGCCAACCGACCCAGGGGAAATGCGGGTCTCCGTAGAGCAAGTGGTGGGAGCTGAGTGCTTCTTACCCTTCCTTGCGACAACGAGGTCGGTTCTGGAATTGCGACTGGAAAGGACCAAAGTGAGCGGTGGGAGGACGAGCCCATGATGGAGCCCGGTGGGAATGAGTTACTAGTGCAGCCGGAGGAGCGATCCCTTAGGCTATGGCGGATCATGCCCTAGCCAAGGTGGGATCCCGGATGACGATGGACCCGGTGGAGCTGGTTGATCGACGGGTGACGGTGGAGCGAGGGAGCTATTGAGCCTAGGTGGACCCCGGCTTGGTCTACTTGTCAGGCGGAAATCCGGAATTCGAGGCCTCGGAGGCTGGAGGTGAGGGATTCTCCAGCTATGGCGACGCTGGCGGATGGCAGACCCGCGATGGTATGCTTGCCAACCATATGATAGTGTGTTGAGGGCGAGCGAGGGCTGGCCACACAGACGACAGTGGTGGAGGATAGCAGGAAATCTGTGGGAGGGCGGAGCTAATTTGTGCGTCTAAAACCAGTAAGCCAGGTGCAGGTAAAATGATGGTACATGAGTTCATGGGCAATATAACTGCGATCTGTGCTCTAGAAAAGGCCCCCCTCGTTGTAATGGCTTAGCGAACACGAAGTATACTACAGGGGTTGGGAAAGTGGGCAAAGGGCAGGGGGCAGGAGGAGCGGAAGGACACGGTTGGGAGGGGTGTCATGTGGGACACAGTAGGGCTGGCCACTTTGTCTGCGAGCACAGGACGCGAAGAGGAGAGAGATGGCTTCCACTGGTCAGGCTATAATCCTGGAACAGAGTGCCGCATCGGGGCACTTCATTCACACCTACTCTGACACGAAGGGAAGAGGAGAAAGTACATAACGTGAATGACCTGGGCAGGAATCGCCAGGCTGAGTGCTTTGCAATCTAAAGCAGCAAATAGTGCAAGTCGAGGCAATAAAGACGAGGATAGCTAGGGTCCACCGGAGCGGGAGAGGGCAGGCTCTCCAGTGGCGAAAGCTGGAGCGGCAGAGTGAACAGTTGCCCGCGTGACGAAAGGGTGGGCTAAGATAGACAAGGCAAATCGAAAAAAAGAAAGAAAAAAAGAGCAGAAAAGAGAAAAGAAAAAAAGTAAGGGAGGGAGAAGGAAAAGGGCAGAAACTATGCAAAAGAAAGGGGGGGACGGGGACAGATAGAAAAAAAGGAAGAAAGGGGAAGAGAAGAAAAGAGGCTGAACAAGAAAAGGGGGGAAAGGATAACGAACAAACACTGAATTCATACACCAAAAAGAGCTAGCAATCGAGGAGTAAAGCCGTCACTCGCGCAAATGTTCGCTAAAATCTGTGCACTCCGAGGCAAAATGAAAAGAAACCAGTAGACCTAGGCACATGGCTCAGCAAGTCGGATAAACACACTCAATCGAAAGCGTGGCGGGTACTCAATGGCTCCGCAAACTGACAACGCACCCCCTGCGCAGCCAGCATCCCATCAACATCGCTCAACATGCCAAAACAACGAGTAGTGTGTGACAACTAGCAGGAGAACATCCTAGTCTACACACAGGTCGATCTGGTCGGTCCGCGACCCAGCGAGAGAACATCATCACACAGGCTATAGGACAACGAAACGAGAGGCTGTACAATATGCCCATGACCAGCCCAGCAGATACACATCAAATCTAACGTGAAAATGTAGTAAGGTAGAACGGATTCGAATCTCACGCACCGCCGCTGGCCCGCCTAGAAAGAGGAGCTCCATTTAAAAGAAGAGCACAGCCTAGTCTGGCGGGATAGCACAAATGAAGGTAGAGCACTCGAACTGGCGGGCAAAGTTTGGCCTCTCACGACAAGTGTGCACTGGCAGGAAACTCAGCTAAGAAGGGCCAAGGCAGACCAGGACTAGTATCGAAAGAGTGAGAAAGAGGCAAAGACTAGAAGACGATGCACAGCTCTGACACGAACGAGACCTAGCGAAGGATCGATTACACTCTGTAGCGCAAAAATTCAAGAGTGCAAGGTCTTCGACAGTCCTAATACCTCACAATAGGTCGACGATATAGTTGTAGGTGCGAGAAAATGACACTGAGATAAGAGTAACTGGGAAAAGAGCTCGAAGCACTCAATCCCGCAGGTACCCGCGCCAGACAGCGTGAGCACATATATGCAATCCCTCCGCACAGCCTCGCGGACCTTGCCACCTGCCTGGAGGACTGGAATACGCTGTTAGCCGCTGCCTCAGCTGTGCGAGAGAGAGAGATAAGCGGAGGGATTCCTGACACCAAGAATCAATCCTCCAAGAATGGCCACGCAGCGGATATGCATAAATACACCATAGTTGAACGGCCTGCCAGTCACATCGCACATGCGGTCCAAAAACGAAGAGCCGATGAACAAAACGACACGCTTACCTGTGTCTACAGGCGAAATACACCAAAGAAAGCGTTGTCCAGAATGACCAAAACAACCGAAACAAACAAAAGAACGCAAAGGCCAAACGTAGAGTACGTAGGAATTATAGCTTGCAAGCTGGACGCTCAGATCGGAAACAAGCACAAGAGCCAAATAAGCGTAAAGCACAAGGGTTCGCTGCAGAGGAGTACAGCACGAACAACAATAAGCATAGGGAAACCCCACGCATCAACATAAAAAGCCGACTACCTAACCAAGCCATCTTTCGGACACTCACGCGTTTCACGGTGTGCGGTCCAGTCCCCTGCGTAACGACATGGCGCTCGGCCGAGGCCCCAAACGTTCATGTTATGAGACCCCCATCAGCGCTCACGAGCGACGCCTTAGAGCGTCACTCAGGCACTTACGCGGTCTAGTCAAGAGAGAGACATCGGGTGGATGCGGACGTCCCAACCCTACGATCTCTTCGAACACCCACTCCTGCAGGAGACCTAGCCACATAGCCGTCTCAACTCACTAAGGAACCGAATGACAGCAAGCGAAACAACACAGGCACTCAGACGCGGCCAAAAAAGAAAACAGGTACAAATGCGAAAATATACAGACCGTAACGAGCGGATCAAACGAACCAGCAGATGTCGAAGGACGCAACTTCCAGCCTAAGTGCGCGATCCGATCGGAGTGAAACTCGCTCAAATGCCCAAAGACACATAACACGACTCCTAAGAGCCCGACACGATGAGCGAGCGAAAGGGATGACGTTCCTTCGCTGACGAAACGCAGGAAGACCCATAACCACACTACGAGTAAAGCGCGAGGCCATCACGAAACTGCTGCCACATGCGGCATAGAGGAGAAAGACTCAACACACATAAACTCGACCAATCCAACGACCACAATAGTAAGGAAATCGCAACCACCTAGCGACCCAGACTGCAAAATCAGACGTCCAGCGAAAAACAGACGAATAGCGAAGGCATGGGCACTAAGTTACTAGAACAGGAATGTCACAGAACCCGCACAATCCCCACATAAAACGATTACAGGCACACAAGACACAAATACGAACAGGAACATACTCGAAAGGGGGCACTCTCATAAAAGGGAACTCTCAAAGAAAAGGGTGACCCTTGGAGAAAGGATAGGGGAGAATGCAACAAAAGAAGCAAATTACAACAGACGAGGAGACGAAAACGCGATAGTGCACAAATGTGGTACAATAGTAGAGGTAAGACATATGGGAAAGAATGGCGAGAATAACAAGTGGTAAGAAATGCCAAAGAGAGCGAGAAGTGATGCAAGGAGATATCAGGGCAACCTGGAGAGGGAAGGAAAGGAGATTAAGAGAAAGAAAGGTGGAAAAAGGCTAATCATGAAGGCAAGATAAAGAGGATGGACGTAGGGAGATTGGTGATGAACTAGGCGAGAGATGATAGTCAATCGTAAGAAAGAGCGAAGTAAGTTTAAAAAAGGTGTTTCTACAGAGATCGAGATGGAAGGAGTACCGCCAGTCAGGTAGAAAGGTGATCACGCACTAAGGGCAAGTAGTTTATAAGACAGAAACTGGGATAGGTATGAAGACCGTGAGCGAGAAAGATCATGAGAGGAAAGAAAAATCCGTAACATACGTGTACACGGCTGGTAAAAATACCGCCAGAATTACTGTGTCAAGAAGAACGGTGATATGGCGGAAAAATAGAAAGTAAGGTCAGCGAATAACGGGGAAAAAATGTTTAAAAGATTAAACGATACCGCCGGAGACGAGACCACAAAACCAATCGAAGCCAGCCCTCAAGAAGCGTAGCGGAAATTAAGATAGAGGACAGAGGCGGTATCCGCGGGTCGATCAGAACAGCACGACGCATATTATGAATTATACTCTAGAGAATGGTTCTTTTCGCATCATTCTGAAACTGGCGAAGTAATGATATGTGGATAATTGAGAAGCGAATTACCCGAATATACGAAATACTGCTAATTACTGAAGCACACAATTTATTCAAGTTGAATCACGGATGGGTTGTGGCGATTGTTGGTAAAGACAATCTGGAAATGGTCCATTACAGATAATGAGGAAGCGTATGAGACAATGAATTTTCTGGTGCCGGAGAAACCCACGTCTATAAGTATTCTGTAACGCCTACGAATCCTGAGATCGTCGATCATGACCAACGGCCTCGGCGCACTCAAGAGCAAGATAGTAAACACAATCGGTCTCAATTCCAAATTCGAATCACTCTTGTATGTAAGGCGGGAATGAAAACAGAATACGAAGTTTCCGAAATTAGAAATGAAGAGAGGGTCGAACTGGAAATTCAAGAGACAAAAGATAGCGGTGTAAGATCACATAAGAGATAAATAAAATTAGAACTCTACACAAGAATAAAGAGAGATATGAAAAAGAAGGGGACGTAATAGGTGTGAAAGACAAAGTCAAAACGCTTGCTAACACTGAGGCAGGAGTGAAGGAAGAAATAGAATAAAAACAACGAAAAGAATAGGCGAACTAAAAGAAGGTAGTAATAAATTAAAAAAAAGAACAAAAATGCAGATTTTTAAAGCCGTAAGGTGTAGTAGCGAGCCAGAAGAAGGGCTGAGAAATAATTGCAGGCGGCGTGAGGGCGAAGTTTGAATCGAAGTTTATGGGGAGACAACAGACTACGCTGCGAGTGAGAGCCGAAAATAAAGCGGTGATTAAACAGAACATAGCTTACAAAAGAGACGATAAAGAATGATCAAGAGCTGGACTATGACGTATGCGATGAAGGAGCAGGCTGTGCTATACGAATGAAAGAGGAGTAAGCAGTAAAAAGAAAAAAGGGGACTGAGAAAAGGGAAAAAATAGAAAATTACACCAATACTAAAAAAGTCCAAAATTCCTGAGGAAGAACGATGGTAGTGTTTTGTGGGAACATTTAAAATGAAAAGAGATACAGTTAGCTACACTTACGTAAGTTGTTACAATGTAACTGCGGGAAGTACTTAAGACGGGGATAGTTTTTCACCAAAGATGAAAACTTCGCGTCCATAATTTACCACCTGTTATGTCTTGTGCATGCCATTGATGCCACGATAAATAAGAGTAGTTTTGAAGAAACTTGGATACACAACATGTGATGTTACACTGACGACCATAGCATAAAAATAGGTGGAAGTCAATGGCTACCGTCCAATTACATTCTCAAAATATCTTCTTTCTGTGTTCAACAAGTAAAGAAACATCACACTGATTGGAAACGAGTTAATCATGACAATCTGCATTTTTTTGGGTGCACTGTCCCTTTAAGCAGCTCCTCAGCTGAAATACACTTTGGGTGGATTGGGGTAATGTGGGACACTTTTTGCTATTTTGAATTTGTGTCATTGTGTATCATATTTCCATATGTATCATATTTCCATATGTCAAAACAATAAATCAAACTCATATATCATTGTGAAATCCCCTAGATGTTCCCTGTTTTTAAACTTCTGTACTCAGCGCATGGTAAGAATATGGAGCATGTATTCTCATAAGCGTGTGTTAAACAAATCAATATGATAAAATCACTTGAGTTGTGCTCAGTCATGGGCTCATCATGCTCCCATCGTCCTCTAGGTTCTAGATTCAGAATCCGGATCTTAAAACAAGCAATACTGCTGCATGTAAGTACATGTGTGGTATTAAATACATTATACAGAGCATTAAAGGTTTAATAATGTCCACCGCTTTAGCTTTTCTTCTCTTGAGTTTGAGAAAATTATGTAATTTAAAAGAATAGCATGACACATTCCTGCACTGTTTTTCATCACAGCTCTGATATAGTAAGACGGGCAAGAATGAGACAGATGAGGCCCACTGTAAAGAGCGTATGCATCATATGCTTACATCATAAACAGACTGGATGTTTATATCTCTGCTGTACTTTAGGCATGAAATCCTGAGATGCAGCGTTCGGATGCAAGTCGTCTTAGTTTCTGAAGTAAGTGCTAGAATACTGTAAGATGCAGATATGTGAGGTGTGGTTATGTATCACTACAGCTACGAGTCAAGTATTGTTTCCAACCGCATGACCTGTTTAGCGTGGCACTGACGTGTGTGCTTTTGAGGAAATCCTTCACATTCAAATTAAAGTTGAATATTCTCAGCAAGAGTGCCAAGTCCTAAGATGTTTTGGAAATGATTAAATTATAATTAACTTGATAATCAAAGCAGTGATTGTGACAATGTTAGCAATGTTTGTTTAGGAACTGTCTGTGGTCTCCCGGTAGTTTACATTATGCACAGTTCAGCGTAATGTGACTCATTTCAACATAACAGATGAAAACACATGTTTTGTCTTGCAAGCTAACCAACTAGGTCACAACCGTTTTCACACCTCTTAAAGGGGTCATATGATGCAATTAAAAAAATTTTCCTTTCTCTTTGGAGAGTCACAAGCTCTTGGTGCATAAAGAAGATCCCTGAAGTTGCAAAGACTAAAGTCTCAAAACCAAAAGATATTCTTGGTATACATTAAGGGCACGTGATGCTGCGCACGCCCCCCTGTGGGGGGTAAAACGTCTCGTTCTAACACGTCCCCACATGTCTATGTCACTATGTGGAAATATTTGTGTAATGCTGCCCAAATGTGCACGCAAAAAAGAAGGCGTGGTTTCAGTAACCGCAGTAGTGTTGATGCAGCCATGTCAGGGAGATGGTGTGTGTGTTTCAGTGCGAAAGCAAAAAGCACTTTATTTGGCCTTCCGGAAGTAATGCATTTAGGAATCTTTAAGATAACTTACAACAGAACAGCAATGCATTTTATGGACGACTGTTTTGTGAACCTAGGAGAGGAGGTCATTCGACTTTGCTATGACAATCTGGCGCTTCTGAATCAGCTACTGTTTTTTTTATTAGTTTAAGTATTTAAGTGTTTTTTGCTTATTGAACTGTTCAAAATGCCCGGGTTTTGCGCATGTGTGTGTGTGGGCGTTCGTGCGTGTCTTGAGAGAGCCAGAGAGACCAGGGTCACATCCCAGTAGAGTCAGCTGTCTTAACCGCGGTTTGTGTACTGCATCATCTCTGTGTCTGTCACGCGACTCTGTTGCCCTTTCGGGCCTGAACTGATGGTAAAACTAAGGACATTATTACCTGTCTTAATATTTACTTTGAAAGCTAAAGCTCGCAATTATGGTAAGGGGCGTTAAATTTCCGACGAGTGCTTGCGGTGTTCTCCCAATCACAGTGCACTGGGTCAGCTGGCCAATCAGGGCAGACTGTGCTTGTCGGAAGGAGGGGTTTTGTAGAAAACGAAGCGTTTGAGAGAGTGGCGGCATAGAGGACCTACAATAATGTACAGTAATTTGAAAAATAATGTGTTTTTTGAACATTAAAGCTTTTAATATTCTGTTACACCAAATACACAAAAAAAATTATCTTTTAAAAAAGCATCGCGATGACCCCCTTTTTAACCCCTGTTTGCCACCTCGCAAGATAGATAAGCCACCGCAGCTTCAAAACATCCCAATATTTTTTAGTTTTATATTTATTATCATCAGAGGTGATATAGATTATCAATTATAGTATGGCTATCGAACCTATTTTACTCTATAGTATTAAGTATAGGTCGAACGTTGTGTTTTATTCAGGCCCGTGATAATTAATACATTACCAAAACATTTTGGTTAAAAATTAGGCCTAAAAGGGGGGAAAAGTATCCCGGGAGCTCCTCTTTTTTAAAAAAAAACGTCTACTTCTATCATCGCTTGCCTGCTTTTTGAACTGATTTTCTCCAGTGAGGGGGAGGAACATTTGGCGGATTACGCTGCAGCACTTATATTATTGCACTGGATGGCTATTAACTGTGAGCAAACCGAGTGTCAATCAACGCACTGGAGAATAAATAACTAGAGATTACAGAAGCTCCAGTCTGGATGACCCAATGACCATGAAGAGAAGACACAAACCCTGAACCAACACACAACACATCATTATCATCACAAGATGGGGTCTCATTGGGCGTTAATGTTTTCCTGGGATTCGCTACTAGAATCTCAGAACTGTTCATTTGAATGTTTGATGAAAGTGAAGCAGTTCAAGCAGAAGAAGAACAGGGCTCTCACACAGAAGAGAAGAATATATGATGGAGTGTAGTAGAGTTTCATTAAGAGCTTTAGCTGAAATCCTGCTGGCCATATTAGAGTTCTCTGAGGAGAGAGAAACTGTCATAAAGGAGGCCGAGAGCAGAGAAAACTCCCACAGAAAGACAGAAGAAATGTCATGTACTTTGACCGTGGGCAGATGCAGGAAACCACACAGAACAAAAGCTTCTGTGGTATTCAGTGAGAACGCCACACATTTAGTCATTTATCCAAAGCAGTACAGTTAATAAATAACACAAGTCCTGATGCTGCTCTTTTGTTATGTGTCTGAGTAAGTCTGAAACTACTCCATTCCCTCTGTTTGCAGTGCTATTTTAAGCCAATTTAAACCATTTCTGGCACTCATCTTCAAGAAATAGTAGCCCTCGGGCTCTTCTATTGAGATCATTGACTATTTTCTTAAACAAGTCTTCGATATAGTTGATCCACAGCTCCTGATTATAATAATCCAGTACTGTTCCTGATTTATTAAAGCATGCAATAGTCCACCCCTTGCTGAAAAAACAGAACCTACACTCCACAGAACACAGTCCTACAGCACTTGCAGGGTTTTCACTGATAACATGATTTTATACAGAGCATTAAAGCTTTAATGTCCACTGGTTTAGCTTTTCGTCTCTTGAGTTTGAGAGAACCTATTAATTAAGTCATTTAAAAGAATTATGTGAGACATACCGGCACTACTTTTCATCTCAGCTCTGATGAAGAAAGACGGACAAGAAGGAGACATGATGCAAACATGACTCCTGACATGCAGCGTTTGGATGTAAGTTGTCTTGTTTTCTTACAGAAGTGCTGGAATACTGTAATGCGCTAGAGTTCCCAGCTGAAAAAGACGTAGTATTAAACGCATTAAAAATATACTTGAAATTCAAGTAGTATGTTTATAATACATTTGTGTTCCCAACATGCTTATTTGAAGTGCAATAAAAAATACATTGAATTGCATTTTAATATATTTCTAAAAAAGTATACTAGAAGTACTTTTGTATATGCTTGGTTATAATTCTAAGAAATATGCTAAACAGAAGCAAACTTTTAATGTATTTATAAAAAGTATAGTAGAAATACTTTGGTAATAAATATATGCTTAGTTACACTTTTAAGAAATATGCTAAACACAAGCACACTATTAGTATATTTCTAAAAAGTATAGTAAAAATACTATGTAATAAATGTTTTAGAGTTACCCTTTTAGAATCACTAAACACAAGCATACTTGGTTTAGTGACCTTTTTAGTATACTTTGTGGGCCCTACTTTGTGAAAGAACATAACAATATGATTACACTTTTAGTGGGTTTTTATATTGCAGTAGGCCTACACATGGCTATATTTTAAATATTTTGTTATTTATAATTTTAATATTTGGAAAAGAACAATATTTTGAAAAACATTTTTAACATTTACAAATGTTTGTCAACTATTATTAAGCATTGCAATATTTAAATATGCCCGTTACAGGGTTTTTCTCGATTGCTTAAAGCACATTTCTTGAAACTATGCCTCGGGGTGGGGAGGGTCCCTCAAAAACCTAAAACACAAATCGCCTACGCTCTCACCCAAGTTCCCCAAAATCCTATTTTCGGCAAAAATGAGCTCTACACTCGAAAACCAGTTCCTCCTTGCCTGAAAAAACCAACTTGGCCTCAGACCATCACACACAAGCCCTCAAAAACCACACCCCTACAACATAGTCCCTTTACACACTGGTGAGGAGTCATTCAAACATACACAAAAACCAAAAAACAAACCAGTAATAAGTTTATGCTTGTGGTCCTCCCCCTCAAGAACTTTCACATAATTGAAACCCCACGTGGTAAATACTTTGTCAATTTTTTATTCTTTAATGGACTCTACAGTACAATACACCAAAAACAACAAAACATATTCCTGCCCCGGCATCCCCGTCTTTGTTCTGTGTCCGGCCCAGAGAATCTCGTCCACATCACCGCTATACTGGCCCTACTAGCGCTTGGGGGAATCCTCGGCCTGATCCTCCCTGGCATCAGCTGAGTTCCCACATTCCGGCTTCTTCCATTTCCATCGTCCTCTGTGTCCTCAACAAATAGATTACGGATTAAACTGTTACTGTAACATCCTTTTTACAAGATGGAAGCAGACAGAAACTCTATCTGTTTGTAAGGCAATTTGATGCATGTGTTGTAACAGAGTACAGCACTCAAAACAGTAGTTACAGTAGAGTACACTGAGGTACACCTACCTTCTTTTCCTCCCTGAAGGTTCTTATGATCGAGTGGACAGTGAAGCAACTTAAGTTTGGCTGAACTCATTGCCCAGCCTCCCTCACAGTCATACCATTGACAAGGACATGGTCAACTAAAGTGGCACGAATTTAATCTGAGACTGCTTGTCTCCTTGCCCCTCATCCTCCTCCTCTCCCTCTTCCTTCACCTCTTCCTCCACTCCTTACTGCTCTTGCTCATCCTCTTCCTCCTCCTCTTCCTCTTCCTTCACCTCTTCCTTCACTCCTTACTGCTCTTGCTCCTCCTCTTCCTCATCCTCCTCCTTCACCTCTTCCTTCACTCCTTACTGCTCTTGCTCATCCTCTTCCTCCTCCTCATCCTCTTCCTTCACCTCTTCCTCCACTCCTTACTATTCTTGCTCATCCTCATCCTCATCCTCATCCTCTTCCACTTCACCTCTTCCGTCACTCCCTTACGCTCTTGCCTCCACCTCTTCTCCCCCCTCCTCCTCTCTGGTGTCCCTCGACCTTTTTCAATCACATCCTCTGGCTCCATTGTTTCCAAAACTGAATGACCTGACTTGGCCTTCTATTTCTCTATTGAAGGTTTCCCCCCCCCATGATTGGTTTTGTGATTAAAACAAAATTTTGACTCCACGTGTGTAACTGTGTGCTAAATGAGCTCAAGCTGGGCTGACTTGAGTGAACAGTATTGAATGCTAGTGCTTTCTAAATGACAACATGGTCTAGGCAATGAGAACTGAAGGGATTTGTGTGTGGAGTTTTGCAGTGACAGTTCACCAAATCTGATTCATGTGTCAAAAAGGGGAATAGTGTATATAGTTTAGGGAAATGGGTGTGTTTTTGATAAATGGCATTATGGTTTTGAAATTTTAGATCAAAAGCCTGGTTATAGTGTTTTAGCAATAGAGAAAAACTGTAATATTGACATATATCGGTAATGTTTTTATTTTTACCAGCTTCTGCAAGCGTGTATGGCGTCTTGCTTTTGGAACCTCACTGTGACTTCAGGTAATATTTAATTAACGTTATTTGTCTGTGCCAGTTGTGTTTTTGACATGCATTGGCAGAAAAAAATTAATTAATTAAATTAGTCATTATAACTTGTACAACATTAACATTCTTTTATTTATAAAAAAAAAAGAAATTGTTTGTTTTTTTATTTCTGATTTCCTGAACAATTTGGCTTCATTGTAATGAGGTTAATGTTCTTTGAAAAACCATGATTATGAACATACAATTACTTTGTCTTGAGCTGATTAGCCAACTGTGGTAGTGTTCATTGATTGGTGTTTATATTTTTTCAAGCTTGACAACCTTATCGCCTTTTTTTCTAATATATATTTCTCATTACATATAAGAACAAAGATTAAATTGTAAGAATATGAGATGCTCTTATATGAGAGCATACAGTACATCTGAAACTGCTGAGGCTGGGAAGGTTTTTGACCAGGTACATTGTTCTCAGCGTACTGTCATTCTTAAAAAGAAAACAAATCATCAGTCATCATTTGCTTTTTTGTGTGTGTGAAATATTAACATTTGTTGTTTTTCAGATCAGCTGCTATAGAAGACAAACTGAAATCTGAGTGCAGAGACAAGCAAAGGAAGAGTAAGTATATTGTCATGTTGTATCACCTCTGTTATAGAGATTTTTGAATCAGGCCTAATGGAGGGTGATTTGGTCAATCTTGGAAGAAAAACGTTAGCAATGTGTCCGTTCCAGCTGTCTATTTATGCTTGCTTTCAGTCATTCATGTAAAAATCTGTTATTTAATTTGGTTTCTGTTTTGTTTTTTTCTAAAACTGCAAGGCTCTGGTGCAAAATATTGTATGCCAGGAGCCCGGAGGATAGCCCCTGTGCCCAGTCCTCCGTAAAACTGCGACGATCAGCTCCATCAGCCCTCCATCTGCGCCTTCGGATCAACCAGCTCTGTCTCCATCGGTCGGCCTTCAGATGTTGGCAGCCACACCATCTACGTCTTGGCTCCTCGCTCCCTCGATTCCGCTGTGTGTTGTCAGCACTGGGATGCTCTGGGTCTGTGCCATGTGCCAAACACCATCTAAGCTGCCAGGGCATCATCGTCATCCTCCCATCACCATCCCTTCGCCACATCCTGCCATCATCCCCGCACTTTTGCCTCTCACCATCCCTACGCCATCTCCTTGTCCACCTCCAAAACCCCCTCCATCCCTCCCTATTCTGTTGCTTGAACTTTATCATCTTCAGTCTTTGCACACACACAGCTATTCATTTATGCACTTTGTTTTTCAGTCTTTTTTTGTATTTTTTTTCTTCAGAAAATTGCGTTGTAATTTTTATTTATTCACTGATGTAAAATTCTATATTTTTTCAGTAAGGCCGGTATAACTGAAATGTTCTACAAATGGAAAAGATAGCTCTGCCATAGCTTTTCAGTCTTTTTTTATTTATGTTTTTTTATAATGTATTAAAATGTACTTGAGTATGTTTGTAGTAATACAAATATACTATAAACATACTTGTATTTCAAGTGCATTTTTAATACATTTAATAGTATGTTTTGTTTTGTTTTGTTTTTCACCAAAGTATATATGCTGCTGTCCTTTTTTAGTGTACTTTATGGATATTTGTAATGTACACAACAATATATATAATACATTAAAGTTTTCTAGATATCAGTTTGTACGTGTGTGTGTATATACTGAAAAAGCAGCTTTATAATTTACTTGTAGTGTAATGGTAATGCTTTTCCAATGAGCTGAAATACAATTGAAATTTACTTGAAGTACATTAAAACGATGCTTTAAATATACTCTAACTGTAGTTCATGAAGTATTAAAAGGACATTTTAAATGTATTTTAAGAAATACACTTAAATTGCACTAAATATACTTAAAGTGGTTCCAATTTAACACAATTTCAATATATTAAATATATTACAAATAGATTAAAATCAAACTTAAACATATCTTGAAATACACTTAATATACTTAAAGTTGTTTCAAAATAATAAATTTAACATGCACTTAGTATAGTATAATTTAAATACAGTAAGTATGTCTGAAAAAGCACAATTCAAATATATTTCTTTTTCACCTGGGGTTCCATTCAATCAAAATTAAAGAATTGATCTTTGCAGTAAACGCCAGGGATGTTTTTTGATGAGTAGTATTACTACCATCAATGAGTCCTCAAGGTTTGTTTCCGACCTCATTTCCCGGTCAACCAACCGTTCCTGAAAGTGATAGTAGCACGCTTTGCGCCTTCCTTCTTTGAACCAACACTGGACCGCCCCCATCCTTAATTACTATGGCTAATGACTCGCCTGGAGACCTCCGAGCGCTCTGTCACAATTGAACATGGCAGCTGATGCATGTCTACGAATGGAATAAATGATAGTTTGCTTGATTGTTGATCTGTTTAATTCCACAGCTCGTTCAAAACCACAGTTTGCAGAAATACTGATTTAGACGGAAATGACCATGATGCTTATTAGAAACCCACCCCAGACTGCATTTGAAATCCCCTGTTGTTGTCTCTATGATTTTCCGTTTGAGGGGAAACCCCTGATTGTATGCAGATGGAAGTATCTTCTTGCAGATGCAAGAATGTGCAGACATGAGGAGGGTTGTGTTCACATATGACTGCACAGGATCAGCTGTGTGAGAACCCAACGCTCGTAGAAGAGCTGCTGATCGTCCTCCAGCTGTAACCTGTGTGCACGTGTTCATCTTTTTAGCAGCACATTCAGGAGGAAAACTACTCTGCATCAACACTGAAGAGCTGCTTACAGGTACGGATCACACGTTATAGTAGAAGATGTCCTCTTAAAAACAATGTGTATCACTTTAATGTGTAACATATTTAGATGTGCAGGATGATGGTGATGATGCATCAGCCAATGTGTTGTTATAGGAAATAAACAGAATAATTTGCTCATTTATTCGTTATGGCACAACATATAAAATACTTCAAAGACACCATCTTAGCCAATATACTGTATATACTGTATGTGTATGTATAACCTTTGGTATCATTCTTATTAACATTTCTTAAAGTGTCATTAATGTAAAATACTAACTCAACTATCCTATTTAAAATCATATTTTGACGTTGAATAATTGATTAACTGATGACAGACGAAGCAGAATCCCAGTTAAAGAGATTCAGCTGGAAGGTCAAATTATTCTATCATTTATATACAGGCTTATGAATATTTGCATATTTAATTGCCCATATTTTAAGATATGTCATAATAGCAACACTGTGATGCAAACTGAATGATTTCACTCAATTAGCCTGTAGGTTTTAATGAAAAGCGGAAGATGTCTGAAATGTAATTCATGGAAATACTGAATAATAACCGCATTAACTACAGAACGTGTTCAGTTTATAAATAATAACACTAGAAACAACATGTCACTTCCTCTGTGTTTTAACATGTCTGGCGGCTCATCTTACCCCGAGGGTCTGATTATGCGTTTGTTACTTCAGAATATAAACTGTAACGTTTACTTCTCGAATCTAAGAACACTGATGTGTCAGCAGATCTTAACCTCTCTCATGTAAAGACTGGACAGCACGGATCCATCAAAACGACTAAAATCACTGTATTCTATATATCACTGTATTACTATATCACTGCCAGGCCATTACAAACCCATCACAGCTGTTTAATTAAGAGTGTTCTAGTGTATGCACATCTGTTCAGAAGTTAAGAGTCGTGTAGTGTACTCCCACCTTTACTCTTCTTTCATTCGACAGTAAGGTGGATTTGAAAGGCTTTTGGAGGCTAACGATAAAGACAAACTCCAACACAGCCATTTCAGTGGAAATATTAAGAGTACTGAGTGTGTAAAGCATCAGCTTAGCCTCTGTGCTTGAGTATCACTTCAGCTACTTTGTAGTTTTATGGCATATCAAAGATATTAGCAACTTTT